>CM070476.1:40973988-41128988 GCA_036324585.1 Champsocephalus esox | reverse complement strand
TCAGATCTTGTACTTGAGTAAAAGTAGAAGTACTCGGATCTTGTACTTGAGTAAAAGTAGAAGTACTCAGATCTTGTACTTGAGTAAAAGTAGAAGTACTCAGATCTTGTGCTTGAGTAAATGTTGAAGTACTCAGATATTGTGCTTGAGTAAAAGTAGAAGTACTCAGATATTGTACTTGAGTAGAAGTACTCTGATCTTGTACTTGAGTAAAAGTAGAAGTACTCTGATCTTGTAGTAAAAGTAGAAGTACTCAGATCTTGTACTTGAGTAAAAGTAGAAGTACTCAGATCTGGTACTTGAGTAAAAGTAGAAGTACTCATATCTTGTACTTGAGTAAAAGTAGAAGTACTCAGATCTTGTACTTGAGTAAAAGTAGAAGTACTCAGATCTTGTGCTTGAGTAAATGTTGAAGTACTCAGATATTGTGCTTGAGTAAAAGTAGAAGTACTCAGATCTTGTACTTGAGTAGAAGTACTCTGATCTTGTACTTGAGTAAAAGTAGAAGTACTCTGATCTTGTAGTAAAAGTAGAAGTACTCAGATCTTGTACTTGAGTAAAAGTAGAAGTACTCAGATCTGGTACTTGAGTAAAAGTAGAAGTACTCAGATATTGTGCTTGAGTAAAAGTAGAAGTACTCAGATCTTGTACTTGAGTAAAAGTAGAAGTACTCAGATCTTGTACTTGAGTAAAAGTAGAAGTACTCAGATCTTGTGCTTGAGTAAAAGTAGAAGTACTCAGATCTTGTGCTTGAGTAAAAGTATAAGTACTCAGATCTTGTACTTGAGTAAAAGTAGAAGTACTCAGATCTTGTACTTGAGTAAAAGTAGAAGTACTCAGATATTGTACTTGAGTAAAAGTAGAAGTACTCAGATCTTGTACTTGAGTAAAAGTAGAAGTACTCAGATCTTGTGCTTGAGTAAAAGTAGAAGTACTCAGATCTTGTACTTGAGTAAAAGTAGAAGTACTCAGATCTTGTACTTGAGTAGAAGTAGAAGTACTCAGATCTTGTGCTTGAGTAAATGTTGAAGTACTCAGATATTGTGCTTGAGTAAAAGTAGAAGTACTCAGATCTTGTACTTGAGTAGAAGTACTCTGATCTTGTACTTGAGTTAAAGTAGAAGTACTCAGATCTTGTGCTTGAGTAAAAGTAGAAGTACTCAGATCTTGTGCTTGAGTAAAAGTAGAAGTACTCAGATCTTGTACTTGAGTAAAAGTAGAAGTACTCAGATCTTGTACTTGAGTAAAAGTTGAAGTACTCAGATTGTGTACTTGAGTAAAAGTAGAAGTACTCAGATCTTGTGCTTGAGTAAAAGTAGAAGTACTCAGATCTTGTACTTGAGTAAAGGTAGAAGTACCCAGATCTTGTGCTTGAGTAAAAGTAGAAGTACTCAGGTCTTGTACTTGAGTTAAAGTAGAAGTACTCAGATCTTGAGTAAAAGGAGAAGTACTCAGGTCTTGTACTTGAGTAGAAGTAGAAGTACTCAGATCTTGTACTTGAGTAAAAGTAGAAGTACTCAGATCTTGAGTAAAAGGAGAAGTACTCAGGTCTTGTACTTGAGTTAAAGTAGAAGTACTCAGGTCTTGTACTTGAGTAAAAGTAGAAGTACCAGAGTGTAGGAATATTCTGTTACAGTAGAAGTCCTGCATTCAAAATGTTCCTCAAGTGAAAGTAGAAAGTATTCTCATCTAAATATAGTGAAAGACAGTAAAAGTAGTCGTTGTGCAGATTGGTCCATTTCAGAATAACATATATGATATGTTTTATAATGATTGATCATCAAAGTGTTCTCAAAGCTGGTGAAGGAGCAGCTAGTCTGAAGTACTTTGTAGACTGCAGTGTAGCTGGTGAAGGTGCAGCTAGTCTGAAGTACTTTGTAGACTGCAGTGTAGCTGGTGAAGGTGCAGCTAGTCTGAAGTACTTTGTAGACTGCAGTGTAGCTGGTGAAGGTGCAGCTAGTCTGAAGTACTTTGTAGACTGCAGGGTAGCTGGTGGAGGTGCAGCTAGTCTGAAGTACTTTGTAGGCTGCAGGGTAGCTGGTGAAGGTGCAGCTAGTCTGAAGTACTTTGTAGACTGCAGGGTAGCTGGTGGAGGTGCAGCTAGTCTGAAGTACTTTGTAGACTGCAGGGTAGCTGGTGGATTTACTCCAGGTGGAACTACAGTCTGATTCAACACTTGGTTATATTTCACATCATTCATACATGTAGTGGAGGAAAAGTACACCATGTACCTCTGAACTGTAGTGGAGGAAAAGTACACAGTAGCATACAATGGAAATACTCAAGCAAAGTACAAGTATCTCAAAATTGCTCTTAAGTACAGTGCTTGAATAGAACTACTCGGTTACTTTACACCTCTGTGAAAACATCACTCACCTTAAATCCCCTGATAGCTGGCCGCTGTTGTAACATTTCATATTTTCTACATAAATGGATTATTTAGACAATGAAATATCAGAAACATGTCCATCACAAGTTCTCACTTCTTCCATCTTTAAACTTCTTGAGCATTTTGCCCTCAGATAGACTTTGGTTTTTGTTTCAAACTCTTTTGCCCCGCTAAATATGACCTTAACAAATACAAGTCACGAGTGTTGACTTTTTTAACTTGTCACAGGTCAAACTGTAGGGTCACTGAGAGCCGGTCACTGAGAGCCGGTCACTGAGAGCTCTCACACACACACACACACACACACACACACACACACACACCACACACACACACACACACACACACACCACCAGGGCTCAACAGTAACAGTTGCCAGGTTGCCATTGGCAACCATTCAGAAAAAATGTCAACCACTTCTTGGCCTTCGGTTGCCATCAGCGGCAACCAGTTTTTAACATAAATAAATAAGGACAGCAACATGTGCACCCCAAAAGAGATACATGTTAATTATTTGTTGTATTAAGAGTGATATTTAATTATTGTTGCGACCAGTCGGAACCTGATACTTAAGTTGCACGCGCATTGGTGTGATGACGGAGCCAGAAAGCGATGCACGTTCGTTTCCGGTGCGCCGTGTGTTTGTTTTTACAAAAACTGGAGAAGCAAATGAAGTTGTTTGACTGTGCGGTAAAACATTCGGCCAACCCGTCAACTTCTCAAAGGAATGTTCAAAGTGAATCAACTGATAAAGCGCAAGGTGAACCCGAACGAAAAGCAAAGAGGAAATGTGTAAAGTCTTGGGAAACATATGGCTGTATTTGTGGCTCTATCCTGAGCACGCACTGGAACATCTTTTACCACCGAAGAATATATTTTGTAAGCACATCAATTATATTTTGAAGAGAAATTGACTCAAGCCCTCTCGCTATCTCCTGCACACGCTCTCTCTCCCTCGCTCCGCCTCTCCGCCCTGTGCGCGCTCAGGTGTGCCTGCGGGCTCAAGTTGGCACAGAGTTACACATGTGCCACAACAAATCGGAGAACTCGAGAAGGTCAATTCTGATTGGCTGTTTCGTCTCCAATCATATCTTCTAGGGGTGTAACGGTATCCGTATTCGTCCCGTACCGTCACTTAGGGCTGTGCAATTAATCGTATTTTAATCGCGATTACGATTATGGCTTGCGACGATTATGAAAACAGCATAATTGACTAAATACGATTATTTTTGCTGGGTGCGCGTTCGCCCCTCCCTAAAAGCCCACTCGGCCACGTGGGAGTGACGTGTGTTGTGAGTGTTCAGCGCGAGCGAAGATGTCAGAACAAGAGCAGCAACTCGTTAAAAAGAAGGGTAAAACTATTTCCACTATTTGCAAGTACTTTGTCTTTTTTACATTTCACATCGCTAAAGACATGAGCCCAGTTAGCACGGTTAGCAACCAGGGCTTCAAGCAACTTGTCAACACGCTGGACAAGCGTTACGCGATGCCGCCTCGGTATTATTTCAGCAAGTCTGCGCTGCCTGCACTCTATGACAAATGCCGTGGGGAAGTTGAGAGAGACGTGGCTTCAGCTGACTACTTTGCGACCACAACGAACCTATGGTCTAGCCGAGGGGTGCCCAACCAGTCGATCGCGAGATGTGTCTAAAAATAGAACAACAATATTCTGTTATCGTTAATGTCCTGTAACATAATCTTCCTGTGCCAGAATAATGCACTTGGACGCATCAAAGCTTTGTGATTGGCCGGCGTCACCCCATGTGTCGGGGCGTGGCTGAGGGTCTTCAGTACAGGTGGCTTGTCACCTGCCTGCGCTCATCTCTGAAACCAGACCATGTCAACAGGCTTTAAGAGATGACGTGAGCAGCCCTACCAGCATTTGCCACGGTGGCCTACACATTTTTATTTGGTCTTAAATTGTAGTTCAACATTTATTTCCTGTTACTTCTGGACCACGACGGTTGGCCAGCCTTCAACGTTTAACTGAGTGGAATATGTTGAATATGTTTTACCAAAATGTTGGCTATATGTTGAGGAGTTTTCAGCAGGTTGCGACAGTGCCCTGCATCATATTTGATTTAATTTATTTTGGTCTAATTTATTTTTATTTATCATATTAATAATATATGTTTAGTATGGTTTTGGAAGTGCGCTCCAACATATTTGTTGTTCTGGTAAAATATTATTTGTTTTAAAGTTCAATAAATGGTCAATGAATAATCGTCAAAATAATCGTGATATCAATTATTGACCCAAATAATCGTGATTATGATTTTTGCCATAATCGCACAGCCCTACACGGTTCAGACGTCACGGTTCGGCACACGATGAATACGCCTATTTTAAGGAGTGGGAAAAAAGGCTGTCCTTCAGGGCAGCATCCACTACACCATTTATACTCCAGGGGGCGGTATTGCGCCTAAAAGCTGTTTGCCAGCCGCCCTTAAACAACAAATGAAGAACAAGAAGAAACAACAACAAAACGAACTAAATACAAGAAGAAGAAAAGTTAGTATGGCGATTTCAGATCACACACAGGAGCTAGAACCCACCTGCTTCTCTTAAATCAGCTGTGTGGGAACATTTCGGGTTCCCTGTGGACTACAATAACGATGTGGTGGATCGGACGAGGACGATGTGTCGCGTTGTTAGACAGCGGTGCGGTATGCTAATGGCAAACACACGCCAAACATGCTAAATCATATCAGAAGGGCATCACCCAGATTAGCCAATCACCGGAGCCCGGCAAAATACAACAGCTGTTCAACAGCTGATCCCCGCTGTTTTCTAAGAAGCCAATAGACATGAGAGCCGAGAGACCAACATAAATAACGGAAGCTTTTGGCATAATGTGTTTCAATGACTTTGCGCTCTTGAAACACTTTGTTATTATTTATGATGTAAGACATTCTTTTTAGTTTTACAGCTTGATGAAACCTTTTAGTTTGACATCAGCCATTATAGATAGGTACTGTGTGTGTGGTTTGTTTTTAACCGTTTAATCCAGTTAATTATTCAAAATGTCAGAGTTCCTTATTTTTAAACTGAAACTTGCACTACTGTTCAAAAATAAATAACAGCAAACCTGGGAATTATGCATTTGGGATTTTTTTTTGCTTTTTCTTGTTGTACCGAACCGTGACCCCCAAACCGAGGTACGAACCGAACCGTGACCTCTGTGAACCGTTACACCCCTAGTATCTTCTATCTGAGATACAGAAAGAGAGGGATTTTAGGTTGCCGTCACGTTTGGCCAGACTAATACATGTCTAATGTTGAATAAACCATTCACAGTTAAGAATTAGATATGAATTATTAATGCCATAAAGGATTGCATACAATTACAGTTTCTTGTTTCTCCAGCATGATGGCTGTCAAACTGAAGTTAAATCCATTTCTCTCTTATTCTGAGAAGAAATCCTTTTCGTGGGTTAAGTACATTCTGCTCCGTTGTGCATTCACTTCCGGTAAAGTTCCTTCAAAATAAGAGTCCCGATCTTATTACTACCAAAATAAAAGTGCCACAAACCAAACTTTACCATTGGAAAATATTGGCATACAAATATAATCGCATTTGAAATATAGTTAGACGTATTAAAGGCAATTTACAGCATTCATAATTAATATCTAATTCTTAACTGTGAATGGTTTTAATTTATTTAACATTATAAATATATTAGTGTGGCCAATCCAAGACTTCAATGCTGAAGGGCCAGTGGATCTACGGTGGGGGTCCGCACAAAGGTCAAGAAACCCACATTGAAAGGGAGACAACGGATGACCAAGAACTTGCTCAATTCATGTGTGAGGGATCTGTGGAGAACAGACAGCTGTTAGTATACCAGCAGTTGATCGCGGACAAGTTTACTACCACTTAGGTTTAACATAATTCTGTTAATTACTTATTGTAATAAAGCATTATTAAGTTGATGTATAACTGTATAGTATCTTAATTATTTAAAATATAAGGTGACTAAAAATGGCAACCGTATTTTCAGTTCTGGCAACCAAAAGCTGATGGTTTTAAAAGTTAGCGTTGAGCCCTGCGCACGCACGCACACACACACACACACACGGACGGACACACAGACACACAGACACACAGACACACAGACACACAGACACTGAGAGCTGTTTATGTCGGTGCGGTGGCTCTGGTTGCGTCAGTGATTAGAAGATAAAGTTCTGAAGAAAGAGGAAACATGTCACATAACAAATACATTTAAAGATTGAACTCGGAGCAACAAAGAAAGTGCTCATGTTTCCACCTGAAGCAAGGCAAGCCATTGGAAGTGCTGTTGGACACGTAACAGGGCCTAAATTAAAGTGCTTATTGAAATGATTTGAATTGCCAAGGTACAATCGAAACATCTCTATTTCTTGTGAACTTTATTCCCTCCAGTTCTCGGCATTACAGTACCCAGAATGCATTGCAGGGTGGTGTTGGCGCCTGTGGGTTTCTGATAAAAACGTTATCGACATCAGTAATAAGAAATAGGATGGTCGCAGTTCTCTCTTTTAAGGCCCCGCCCCTTTCTTAGAATACTGTCCAGGCCGACCAATCAGAGCGCTCGCTGTGGTTTCCTGTGCGTGTGGTTTATTATTAATTCTGCAGAAGTCTATCTGTGGTTTTCTTCAACACATGTACTTTATATTCTACCCTTTTTTTGTTTTATCTCTTTTCTCCATTCCTTTTTCTATTTATATTAGTTCCTCTCCTCCTGTGTCCTCTCTAATATCCCCTCATTGTCCCGCTTCCTTGTTTCCTTTCCTTTTCCCCCTCATTTAACCCCTTTCTTTTTTTCTTGAAAGACGGTTTTTTCGCATCTCCTTTTCTTTCAACTCATTTCCTCTCATGTGTCCTCTCCTATCGTTTCCTTTCTCGTCTCATTCCCTTGTTTCCTCTCTTAATCCCTCCCTTGTTTCCTCACCTTCTTTCTTTCTCTTTCCCGTCTCATTGTCTTTTCCTCTCTCCTTGTTTCCTCTCTTAATCCCTCCCTTGTTTCCTCACCTTCTTTCTTTCTCTTTCTCGTCTCATTGTCTTTTCCTCTCACCTTGTTTCCCTCCTCTTTTCACATCTCCTCCTCTTCCCTCCTTAATTCCACACATTTCCTATTTAGTTTCCTCTCCTTTTCTCCCCGTCTCCTCACTTTGTCTTCTTTGTGTGTCACCTTGTTTCATCTTGTTTTCATCTCCTTAACAAGGAGAGAAGACACGAGAGGAATCTTGTGTCTTCTCTCCTTGTTTCCTCTCTTTGCTCATCTCCTTTCCCTCTCTCCTTGTGTCGCCTCATTTATTTCCCTTTTAGTCTTCTTTTCTTGATTCCTCTCTTTTTACATCCTTTTTTATTCTACTCGTTTCCTTTTTGTTCTCCTTTTGTATCTTCTCGTCTTGTTTACTTTTGTCATGTCTCCTCAGTTCCTTTTCTCCTCTACTTGTTTCCGCTGAGTTTTCCTCCATTGTTTCCTCTCCTTGTCTCCTCTATACGTTTCCTCTCATTTGCTATTTTGTTTCGTCTCTCTTCCTTGTCTCTTCTCCTGGTCACCTTTGCATGTGTCCTTTCCCCTTACTTGTTTCCTTTGTCTTCCTTCCTCGTCACCTCTTCACGTCTCCTCTCTCTGTGTCAGTGGAAATGTGAACTGATGAACTTGATGACTCACACTCTGCAGGGATTTTCCCTCAGTTTATTTCTGAAAAGCACCTGCAGTCTTCAATATTTCCAGAATAATAACACACACACACACACACACACACACACACACACTGATAGCTATCGCAGATTCCTACCACCTGCTGCTCAACCATGTGTGTTAGTTTTGATATTGATAACTGTGTGTTTGAGCTTTCTGTGTTTGAGCGTCTGTCTGTGTCGTCCATCGTTCAGCAGCTTTCACAACAAAGATCACACTGAATCTCTCACACACACACACACACACACACACACACACACACACACACACGCGCGCTGCTGAAGAGGAAGCTGTCGGGGAGGTTCTGAGAATCTCTGTGGTAACGGACCATGTGACTTGCTGGAAATCAAACCAGAGCAATGCTCATTTGCATACCCCAAAGTGTGTGTGTGTGTGTGTGTGTGCGCGTGTGTGTGACATCCTTCTCCAAATGGACTGGTCTTGAGTAAGGTGTCTGTGCGACCTTAAACGTCTTCTGACTTCTCCTTTAGGACAACGATGAACACACAGTCAGCATTATTGACATCATACCCTCACCGGCCACTTTGTTCGGTACGCCTTGCTTGATGTACCGTATTGGAGCCCTTTTGCCTTCAGAACTGCCTTCATTCTTCGTGGCATTAACTCTTCGAGGTGCTGGAAACAGTCCTCGGGGACGTTGGTCCATATTGACACGATAGCATCACACGGTTGCTGCAGGTTAGTCTGCTGAACATCCACGAGGGGGTTCACGTGTTGTGGTTCAGAGATGGTCTCCTGCATACCGTGGTTCTAACGAGTGCTTATGTGAGTTACTGTATCATCTCGGACCAGTGTGGCCTTTCTCCTCTGACCTCTGACCTCTGGCATCGACAAGGCATGTTTTAGAACTGCTCACTGGATATTCTCCCTTCCTCAGACCCCTCTCTGTAAACCCGGGGATGGTTCTGCGTGAAAATGCCATTAGATCAGCGGTTTCTGAAATACTCCAGCACCAATAACTAGGGGTTATAACTGGGGGCCGATTGGGGGCCGATATTCCGCATTTGACCGATTATCGGTATCGGCCTTTTTTTAATCAAATTGCCGATAAAACTTTGGCTGTGATGCGGCCGTTTCTCTGGCTGCAGTCACCACTCTCTGTACACGAGCAATGTCCCGCCCACAGCGCCATCTGATAGGCTGTTACTGAAGATCTTCCGGGCGCCAGCCAGAGAGGCGGGACCTTCTCAGGTTACAGGCAGGTGCGAAAGAACACAGACGCATTATTGTTAGTTAAGCATGTCAGCCTGCAGCCCACTTCGTGTCTCTCTCTAACTCATAGCAGATGGCTGCACTAAAGAAAAGGGCACAGAGAGGAAACCAGTTGTCAGATGTTTAAAAGTTAATTAAACATAATATATGCTTAAATGCATTTCAAAGAAGTTGTGTTGGAGTTTGTGTGATTCTACATTTTGACACCAAGATTTTCCGATTTTACTGCAAATCTATATCGGTTCCAAATATCGGTTATCGGTCTCCTTGATTACTAATAATCGGTATCGGCCTTGAGAAAGCCATATCGGTCGATCCCTACCAATAACCATGCCACGTTCAAAGTCTCTTAAATCCACTTTCTTCCTCGTTCTCGTTCGTCTGAACTTCACCACGTCGTCTTCACCACGTGCCTAAATGCATTGAGTTGCTGCCATGTGATTGGCTGATTAGATATAGAACAGGTGTACCTAATAAAGTGGCCAGTGAGTGTAGAATACAGACAGATAGTACACATATAAGTGTCAATAAAACTATATTTATCTACATATATGACCTTATTTCTTATGATTGTGTGAAATGTTCTTCCTGATGTCCAGATTTGAAATGTTAAAAATGCAGATTATGTAATCTTTCCTGAGAGTTTACCGTCTATTTGATAGTTATCCTTCCTCCTGTTGCAAACTCAAAAAATGCACTTGAGGAATTTAATTTATCTCGATCCATACATTATATCTAATCTAATCTATCTATAAGTAACACAATTTTAAGTACACAGATATACAGGACACATGCGCACTATACCGCTACTATCCAGGGTATGGTTTTACCGCTGAAAACATTGTTTGTTAAACTTATAAAAAGATTTACGAGTATCGTGTCCCTTTCTGTGTTCCAGCTGATCAGGTGTATGGAGACCAGGACATGCATGAAGTGGTCAGGAAACACTGTATGGACTACCTGGTGAGTCTCTCTCTAAACTCCGACCATTGAAACACCTTTCTCCTCCCGTCTGTGTTTAATAAAGCTGCTTTTCCTTCCAGATGAAGAACGCAGACTATTTCTCCAACTACGTGACGGAGGACTTCACCACATACATCAACAGGAAGAGGAAAAACAACTGCCACGGCAACCACATTGAGATGCAGGCGATGGCGGAGATGTACAACAGACCGGTGGAGGTTTACCAGGACGGCACAGGTGAGTTCCTCCAAAGGCTGCTGATCAATTGTTTGATAATGTGGTGCAGTGATGTTTTCTGTAGGCCGTCCAGGAAGTTACAGTGGGTTTTTCCATTCGTTTTCTGAATATTGCTGCAAACAAACGTTTATGATACTTATATGTTTGGTTCAGCAGGATGTTGTCGACATATTAACACCACTTTATGATTTTTGAAGTAAAAAGGTAACGTTAGGCTGTAAAGGAACTACAGCACGGTCACATGACTTCACGTCACCACCGTTAAGCAAAAGGCGGTTAAAGTTGGGCTATAAAGGAACTACAGCACGGTCACATGACTTCACGTCACCACCGCTAAGCTAAAGGAGGCTAATGTTGGGCTATAAAGGAACTACAGCACGGTCACATGACTTCACGTCACCACCGCTAAGCTAAAGGAGGCTAATGTTGGGCTATAAAGGAACTACAGCACGGTCACATGACTTCACGTCACCACCGCTAAGCTAAAGGTGGCTAATGTTGGGCTATAAAGGAACTACAGCACGGTCACATGACTTCACGTCACCACCGCTAAGCTAAAGGCGGCTAATGTTGGGCTATAAAGGAACTACAGCACGGTCACATGACTTCACGGCACCACCGCTAAGCTAAAGGCGGCTAATGTTGGGCTATAAAGGAACTACAGCACGGTCACATGACTTCACGTCACCACCGCTAAGCTAAAGGAGGCTAATGTTGGGCTATAAAGGAACTACAGCACATACTCTATTGCCTTTTTTTATCTCGTCCAATTGTTACTTTTTCTGAGCTTGTCTTCTTATCATACCGTTTTGCCTATTGCGTATATATCTTGCCTGTAGTAATAATAATAATAAAAAAACTCCAGATCTGTCGCCAACCGCCAATCACATCTCACCAACCTAAACCCTCCCCTCTTTCTGCCACAGAGCCAATCAACACGTTCCACGGTATCCACCAGAACAACGACGAGCCAATCAGAGTCAGCTACCATCGCAACATCCACTACAACTCGGTGGTGAACCCCAACAAGGCCACCATCGGGGTCGGGCTGGGCCTGCCCGCCTTCAAACCCGGGGTACCAACACCTGACATATTTAAAAACCATACAACTGTGGGGGATGGGGGTTATACGACATAGTACAGAGACATTCAGGTGCATGCAGGTGTTATAACAACAGGAAGTTAGTTGTTGTAGTTTGCCTGCTGATTGGAGGAAGTCTGATTTGTATAGAATAGTGTTTTCATAAGACTTTAATTCTTTACTTCGACACAATGCCTGTGAAAATATTAATATTTGATACCATTTTACCTCAGGGAGAAATTTGACACAACACTGAACATAGAATTTAAGTAACAAATGTACATTTAAATTCAAAATTAAGGGGGTTTCTGTGCAAGTTATTTCTCCAGTTCCCATCCCCAAAGCATCATGGGAACTGTAGTTGATGAAGTTAGTCAGAACATGACAAAAGAAACTTTGAATTTGACTTTAATGCAGTGCCTGGGGTTGCAGTCATTGACATGTTGACCACGTGTTAGCCACGACAGGTGTATTTGTGTTCGTGTATTAACTGACAGAGGAATCCCCCCCTCCCCCCTCCTCTGCCTCCCTCCCTCCGCCCTCCCTCTCCTCAGTACGCCGAGCAGACGCTGATGAAGTCGGCCATAAAGACGTCGGAGGAGTCGTGGATCGAGCAGCAGATGTTGGAGGACAAGAAGCGAGCGACGGACTGGGAGGCGACCAACGAGGCCATCGAGGAGCAGGTGGCCCGCGAGTCCTACCTGCAGTGGCTACAGGACCAGGAGAAGCAGGCGAGACAGGTACACAACTGGTTTCTCCCGATGTGTACAGCGTCATCTGAGCGGTACACTGAACTTTATCTGCAGGGCTGTAACCAATGCTCCTGTGTGGGGAGGAGAGGGGTTAGGAAAAGCTTTATAAACAAGTATTATGACTTAGAAACAAGGAAACATTCTCCAGAGTGCACCGCTACCAACGATGATGACGTGCTTTTATAGGTCAACTTTACTTTATGCCCCCACCTGCAGGGCTGTAACTAATGCTTCTGTGTAGAGAGGAGAGAGCTTATCAAAGCTTAATAAACCTTTTTTATTTAGATAAAAGCATTGAAATAGAATCTCATTTGCGATGCTAACCTGGCCAAGAAGGCAGCAACGTTACACATAACACAAACATATAAAATACAGAGAACATAACTAAGAAAACAAACGAGGAAAAAGCAGTCTCTAGATTGAGCCCATGAGGACAGTAAGAAAGGCTCTACTTATTACTGCAAGAGCCGCTGGTGGAAAGGACCTCAGACAACTTCAATTTAAAAAGTGCCCTCAGTTTGAGGCGTGATTGAAGGTCATTCCAAGCACCATAATAAAAAAGACTCCTTTCTCCAGCCTCAGCAGGAACCTGGACCCGTATCCAGGCAACAAGTAGAATAAGCAAAAACAAGATAATGACATACCGTACTTTCCGGACTATAAAGCGCACCTGCATGTAAGCCGCAGCAGGTAAATGGTCCGTCTGTCTTGCTCTCGTTCTGTCTCTCGGTTCCACTTTTACTTTGGCGCGCTACCTGTCTCGCTCTTTTCCGGCCTCCAGCTTTTCCTGCTGGAGCCCGCCGCTTAAAGGTGGCGGGCGTGGACCGGTCCTAGAGCCCGTAGAGTTAAAGGTGGTTAATTTTACCTGTAAAATCCATAGATGTAGGAGGTTCCCTAGTGGCCGTTAGCTGTACAAAGAAAATGGGGGGAAAAGTCGCGGCTTATAGTCCGAAAAGTACGGTATTTTTATAGGTCAACTAGAAATTAGGATCCGAGGTCTCCTTCAAAATGCAATTATTACGAGCCAAAAACTAGCTGCAGGACTGATAACTTCTAAGCCCGCCCAGAAGACACATTCAGGAAACCATTGACACCGAGACGAGGGAACAGGAAATGCTGACTCATTCCTGCCCCCCTCTGTAAGTTGTTGAATTACATTATCGTTGATGTTTTCCTGGTTTTCAGCCCCGTAAAGCCACGGCGACCTGCAGCTCGGCGACGGCAGCCGCCTCCAGCGGACCGGACGACTGGAGCGCCCGGTCGCCGCGGCAACGCGACTCCGACCCCTCCCACTCCCGCTCTCACGTCGAACTCCCGACCCCCCCCCACGTCGACCAACAACAACAACAAACCCCCCTCCCCCGCCGGGGCCGCCCTCATCCTGAGCAAACCCCCCTCCCCCTGTGCGCCAGGTAACACACACACACGCGCACACACACACACACACACACACTCGCTCACTCTCACACACACACACCGAGTTGTATTTATACCTTTGTGAGGACCGTCGTTAACAGAACATAACCCTGAACGTTCTTGTTCTTTATTAGGACCCCCATTAGCACGAGCATGAGCATTGGCTATTCTGAAACTACTGCATGTGGAGCTTTAGCTAAGGTACTTAAGTGTGTGTGTGCGTGTGTGTGTGAAGGTCCCAGTAATCAGAGTCGTCATCAATTGGAGTACAGAGCCATCATGCAGGAGATGTCACCTACAGCGTTTGGTAAGATTTATATCTACCATGTTATAATTTAAATTGTGGTTGATGCTCCACGGCTTGATGGTGTGTGAGTGTGAAAAATAATATAGGCGCTTTCACACCGGAGTAGTTTTCCCGTTTAGTTCCGATAGTTCATGAGAACTTTTCCCTCCTTTTCAGTGCCTGCTAGAGAGGTGGGACTTTCCTGGGGAGAAAAAAGTTCCGATTTCTGATTGTCTGGGCGAATTGCACACCGTGCCCCGTGAAACTCGGAAAAGTTTGTTGAAGCCACCATTTTATTTGCTGGCATTAGCATTATTAGCATTAGCATTATTAGCATTAGCATTAGCGCCGCGCAGAAACGCAGAGATACTAACTTATGGCAACACAAAAGAAAACATGGGAGCGGTGGAGATGAGGAGGTGTCGGCGTTCTGGCGATTTACTCAGCAGCTTCTACTGAAGCCAGTCCTCAACTCCGGGGACTTCCGGCCGGGGACTTCAGGTGGCAGTATACGCCGTGAAGTGGTTTGCGGCCTGCCAGTAAACCCAAAGCAGCAGAAGAAGAAGAAATGACGTCAGCGGCTTCATTTGCCTAATCCTCCCCCAGGGACTTGTTCCGGTGTGAACGCGATCTGCTGGGAACTAAGTGCTAGCGCTAAGTACGGCAAAGTACTTTGTGTGAAAGCGGCTTATGTTATATTTTATTACACCGCTCAGTTGAATGCCTGAATCTTATTGGTTAATTTGGACATATCAGAGGTTGTTAACACTCGATAACACACTGCTGCTAAGCAACATAATGACCGTTGCTACAGAGGATTAAGGGGGTTGTTTGTTCATTAATGACCGCCTCGCTGCACATTATCCCCGACTTACATCATACTTCTTGTGAAGTGCAAAGACTTCATTAGTTGACGCTGCTTTTTAGATGTGAATGATGCTCATATCGATAAGGCCTCATAGCTTTAATTATTTAGTAAAGTAATTTATATGTTTTCACTACTTATATGTACTTATATGGATTTTAGGAAGACAACCAATTATTTTTGTGAGGAGTTCTTAAATCTTTATTTAAGTGAATTTGGCTTTTGAATTGAATGTTTCCAGGATGTTTAACTTTAATGCAGTTGTTACAAATATGTATCCCCTATTTTAAACATGTTTATAAAGGTGTATATATGAAGTATATCCGTGAATATTTGAGG
The DNA here is from genome assembly GCA_036324585.1 of Champsocephalus esox. Classification (NCBI taxonomy): domain Eukaryota; kingdom Metazoa; phylum Chordata; class Actinopteri; order Perciformes; family Channichthyidae; genus Champsocephalus; species Champsocephalus esox. Next base: position 41,113,734 of record CM070476.1, on the reverse strand, counting down.
TGACGGTTGGTTCTCCTCGACATTGAGGGATTATTAAGATAGTTTGAGATCCAGAGTAAGAAATCGATGCTTAGACTTATGGCTATTCTCTCTTAAAGAGGATATACCTGGATGCCGTTTACTTACCAATGTGTGTATAGAGAAAGTTAGAGGTGTTTGCTTTAAAGAAACTTGACCTGAAAACAAAATGTACCTGCTATTAAAACGACATCAAATAGTGAACAACAACGCTGCTGCTACGTTCCTGCAGTGTGCGGCTGGTTCTGCTATCAACAAAGCTGCTGTCACTGTCTTTGTGTTGTTTACACTCTCATCAACAGGAAGCAGCAGTGTGGGTGTGTGCGTGCGTGTGGGTGTCGGTGTGTGTGTGTGTGTGTGTGTGTGTGTGTGTGTGTGTTATCAGAGGTGAAGCAGTGTGATAGTTTCAGTATCGTCTTTTATCAGATGTTTTGAACACTGAAGTATTTTTTTTATCAGAGGACAGAACAGTCTCTGATGTCTCTGTCCGTTTCATCTTTGATTTGTGTTCGGGACGTGTTATCAGTGACCGCTCTGCGTTACTCAGGACTTTCCTCTCAGCAGGAGTCCGAATCAGATCAGAAGTGTTTTCCATGGTTACAACAGCTTTCAGATGAGATCAACAGAAATGATATTGGCTCAAAAACAATTATGATAATAAAACGGACAACAAGTAAGACATAAAACCGAAAGAGCTGTTTAAGGTTAATAATATAATAATAATGATAATCTGGCATATGGGTAATGGTTTTTGACATTTAAGTTTTTATAAAAAGACAACAACATTGTATGGTGGGTTGACAACTGTGTGTGTGTGTGTGTGTGTGTGTGTGTGTGTGTGTGTGTGTGTGTGTGTGTGTGTGTGTGTGTGTGTGTGTGTGTGTGTGTGTGTGTGTGGTGTGTGTGTGTGTGTGTGTGTGTGTGTGTGTGTGTGTGTCACTCCTTATGAGCAGTTGGCTTCTTATGAGCCGATGTGTGTATGTTAGCTTGTGTTGTATTTGCAGTAGACGTGTTTTAAAAGTGATATAATAATAATGTGAATTTACAATTTAGCAATAATAATACATTTTATGAATCGAGCGCTTTATCAGGTGCTCAAAGACGACTAACGGAGGTAAACAATAAGATAAAAGTCCAATTTAAAATCGAGCAATAAAACATTTATCACAGGGACACAGCATTAATCCCACATTTAAACCTAGTACGCCTCTTCCTGTGTGTGTGTGCGCGTGTGTGTGTGTGCGTGCGCGTGTGTAACCATTTGTTTTGTGTGTGTGTGTCAGGTCTGACGGACTGGGAGGACGATGAGATCCTGGCGTCGGTGCTGGCCGTCTCTCAGCAGGAGTACATGGACAGCATGAAACACCAGAGCACCTCCGCCATGCACCGAGAGCGAGAGCCGTCACCGGACAGCAGCTGATAGCCGGCCGACACACAACCCCCCCCACACACACACACACAACGATGACCTTTGACCTCCCCACCTTACCCCCCCCCTCCCCCTCCACCTCACCTCTGTCCCACAGAAGGAGATCGACCAGGGGAAAAAAAATAAAACATCAATCGAAGAAATTCACACTTTGTTATTTTCTGCAGACTTTTCAACTCATCCGTTCATCACTCGTCTCCTCTTTCCTTCCCTCCTTGCCTACCTGTCTCTGCCACCCCCCTCTCCCCTCCTCAGATGGAGCTCGGTCTTAATGCTATACTGGGATCATTTGAGATTCACAGACATCATTGGTTGAAATTTTAATATTTTAGTTTTTGGTGTCGACCGTTGTTTGGCTGTTAGCTCAGCGGCTACCATTGTCATTGGTTTCGATGAAGAATGCTCTTCAGAAAAGGAGCTACGTTAGCGTGCGAGCTATCACCCGAAGTCTTACTCTGGTCGAAAGCTAGTCTCTGCTAACAAACCGTCTTGCTGTTAGCGTAGCGTTCAGGACTTCGCGGTCTGTCGCGTCTCCTCTCTCTCTCTCTCTCTCCTGGTTATATTCCTCCTCTTCCTCCTCAACACCATCTTCATCATCATCGGACTTATTTAGCTGCATGTTTAATCGACCACGACCAATATCATCATAGAGAAAAAAGCTACAAATAAATTTAAAAAAAGGAGATAAAAAATGTGAGAATTGTCATACTTATCCTCTTAATGATTGATTATTATTGTTGTTATTATTAATAATATAAGTTTGTTTTATTTTATTTTATCGTTTGGGATGAAAATACCTTTTTTTCTTGGAATAAAAAGAGGAAAATGTTTCTGAAAAAAATGTCTGGGAGGTTTTATTGTCTGCACTCAAACACTGAGGTTTCTTCCAATTGAAATTGTCCTTACTGTTAAGGAAATCCCCTTAGTGTTTAGTGTACAGAAAATAAATCAATATGTATTATAATACAGCATTCAACGTGCAGTAAGAGCAGACTAAACTATTTCAATCAGCAGAGACGGTTCTGATGTAAGAATACATCAAAATCTGTTTCCAGGAATACACAAATGAATGTAATGGAGTTTTGGCGAGTAGGCCCCGGGGGTCTAGACACTGGTGGTGGTGAATGGATGGTTGGGTTCGGTCTGAAGGGGAGGGGCTTAGTTTGACCCTGGTGGTGGTGGTGAATGGATGGTTGGGTCGGTCTGAAGGGGAGTGGCTTAGCTTGACCCTGGTGGTGGTGAATGGATGGTTGGGTCGGACTGAAGGGGAGGGGCTTAGCTTGACCCTGGTGGTGGTGAATGGATAGTTGGGTTCGGTCTGAAGGGGAGGGGCTTAGCTTGACCCTGGTGGTGGTGAATGGATAGTTGGGGTCGGTCTGAAGGGAAGTGGCTTAGCTTGACCCTGGTGGTGGTGAATGGATGGTTGGGTCGGACTGAAGGGGATGGGCTTAGCTTGACCCTGGTGGTGGTGAATGGATGGTTGGGTTCGGTCTGAAGGGGAGGGGCTTAGCTTGACCCTGGTGGTGGTGAATGGATAGTTGGGGTCGGTCTGAAGGGGAGGGGCTTAGCTTGACCCTGGTGGTGGTGAATGGATAGTTGGGGTCGGTCTGAAGGGGAGGGGCTTAGCTTGACCCTGGTGGTGGTGAATGGATGGTTGGGTTCGGTCTGAAGGGGAGGGGCTTAGTTTGACCCTGGTGGTGGTGAATGGATGGTTGGGTCGGTCTGAAGGGGAGTGGCTTAGCTTGACCCTGGTGGTGGTGGTGAATGGATAGTTGGGTTCGGTCTGAAGGGGAGTGGCTTAGCTTGACCCTGGTGGTGGTGAATGGATGGTTGGGTCGGTCTGAAGGGGAGTGGCTTAGCTTGACCCTGGTGGTGGTGGTGAATGGATGGGTGGGTCGGACTGAAGGGGAGGGGCTTAGCTTGACCCTGGTGGTGGTGAATGGATGGTTGGGTCGGTCTGAAGGGGAGGGGCTTAGCTTGACCCTGCTGGTGGTGAATGGATAGTTGGGGTCGGTCTGAAGGGGAGGGGCTTAGCTTGACCCTGGTGGTGGTGAATGGATAGTTGGGGTCGGTCTGAAGGGGAGGGGCTTAGCTTGACCCTGGTGGTGGTGGTGAATGGATGGTTGGGGTCGGTCTGAAGAGGATGAGCTTGACCCTGGTGGTGAATGGATGGTTGGGTTCGGTCTGAAGGGGAGGGGCTTAGTTTGACCCTGGTGGTGGTGAATGGATGGTTGGGTCGGTCTGAAGGGGAGTGGGCTTAGCTTGACCCTGGTGGTGGTGAATGGATAGTTGGGTTTGGTCTGAAGGGGAGTGGCTTAGCTTGACCCTGGTGGTGGTGAATGGATGGTTGGGTCGGTCTGAAGGGGAGGGGCTTAGCTTGACCCTGGTGGTGATTGGATAGTTGGGGTCGGTCTGAAGGGGAGGGGCTTAGCTTGACCCTGGTGGTGGTGAATGGATAGTTGGGGTCGGTCTGAAGGGGAGTGGCTTAGCTTGACCCTGGTGGTGGTGAATGGATGGTTGGGGTCGGACTGAAGAGGATGAGCTTGACCCTGGTGGTGAATGGATGGTTGGGTTCGGTCTGAAGGGGAGGGGCTTAGCTTGACCCTGGTGGTGGTGAATGGATAGTTGGGGTCGGTCTGAAGGGGAGTGGGCTTAGCTTGACCCTGGTGGTGGTGGTGAATGGATGGTTGGGGTCGGACTGAAGGGGAGGGGCTTAGCTTGACCCTGGTGGTGAATGGATGGTTGGGTTCGGTCTGAAGGGGAGGGGCTTAGCTTGACCCTGGTGGTGGTGAATGGATAGTTGGGGTCGGTCTGAAGGGGAGGGGCTTAGCTTGACCCTGGTGGTGGTGAATGGATAGTTGGGGTCGGTCTGAAGGGGAGTGGCTTAGCTTGACCCTGGTGGTGAATGGATGGTTGGGTTCGGTCTGAAGGGGAGGGGCTTAGCTTGACGCTGGTGGTGGTGAATGGATAGTTGGGTTCGGTCTGAAGGGGAGTGGCTTAGCTTGACCCTGGTGGTGGTGAATGGATGATTGGGTCGGTCTGAAGGGGAGGGGCTTAGCTTGACCCTGGTGGTGGTGAATGGATGGTTGGGTCGGTCTGAAGGGGAGGGGCTTAGCTTGACCCTGGTGGTGGTGAATGGATGGTTGGGTCGGTCTGAAGGGGAGGGGCTTAGCTTGACCCTGGTGGTGGTGGTGAATGGATGGTTGGGTCGGACTGAAGGGGAGGGGCTTAGCTTGACCCTGGTGGTGGTGAATGGATAGTTGGGGTCGGTCTGAAGGGGAGGGGCTTAGCTTGACCCTGGTGGTGGTGAATGGATAGTTGGGGTCGGTCTGAAGGGGAGTGGCTTAGCTTGACCCTGGTGGTGGTGGTGAATGGATGGTTGGGGTCGGACTGAAGAGGATGAGCTTGACCCTGGTGGTGAATGGATGGTTGGGTTCGGTCTGAAGGGGAGGGGCTTAGTTTGACCCTGGTGGTGGTGAATGGATGGTTGGGTCGGTCTGAAGGGGAGGGGCTTAGCTTGACGCTGGTGGTGGTGAATGGATAGTTGGGTTTGGTCTTAAGGGGAGGGGCTAAGCTTGACCCTGGTGGTGGTGGTGAATGGATGGTTGGGGTCGGACTGAAGAGGATGAGCTTGACCCTGGTGGTGAATGGATGGTTGGTTCGGTCTGAAGGGGAGGGGCTTAGCTTGACCCTGGTGGTGGTGAATGGATGGTTGGGTCGGTCTGAAGGGGAGTGGCTTAGCTTGACCCTGATGGTGGTGGTGAATGGATGGTTGGGTCGGACTGAAGGGGAGGGGCTTAGCTTGACCCTGGTGGTGCTGAATGGATAGTTGGGGTCGGTCTGAAGGGGAGGGGCTTAGCTTGACCCTGGTGGTGGTGAATGGATAGTTGGGGTCGGTCTGAAGGGGAGGGGCTTAGCTTGACCCTGGTGGTGGTGAATGGATAGTTGGGGTCAGTCTGAAGGGGAGTGGCTTAGCTTGACCCTGGTGGTGGTGGTGGTGAATGGATGGTTGGGGTCGGACTGAAGAGGATGAGCTTGACCCTGGTGGTGAATGGATGGTTGGGTTCGGTCTGAAGGGGAGGGGCTTAGCTTTGACCCTGGTGGTGGTGAATGGATGGTTGGGTCGGTCTGAAGGGGAGTGGCTTAGCTTGACCCTGGTGGTGGTGGTGAATGGATAGTTGGGTTCGGTCTGAAGGGGAGTGGGCTTAGCTTGACCCTGGTGGTGGTGAATGGATGGTTGGGTCGGTCTGAAGGGGAGGGGCTTAGCTTGACCCTGGTGGTGGTGAATGGATAGTTGGGGTCGGTCTGAAGGGGAGGGGCTTAGCTTGACCCTGGTGGTGGTGAATGGATAGTTGGGGTCGGTCTGAAGGGGAGTGGCTTAGCTTGACCCTGGTGGTGGTGGTGAATGGATGGTTGGGGTCGGACTGAAGAGGATGAGCTTGACCCTGGTGGTGAATGGATGGTTGGGTTCGGTCTGAAGGGGAGGGGCTTAGCTTGACGCTGGTGGTGGTGAATGGATAGTTGGGTTTGGTCTTAAGGGGAGGGGCTAAGCTTGACCCTGGTGGTGGTGAATGGATGGTTGGGTCGGTCTGAAGGGGAGGGGCTTAGCTTGACCCTGGTGGTGTGGTGAATGGATGGTTGGGTTCGGTCTGAAGGGGAGGGGCTTAGCTTGACCCTGGTGGTGGTGAATGGATGGTTGGGTCGGTCTGAAGGGGAGTGGGCTTAGCTTGACCCTGGTGGTGGTGAATGGATGATTGGGTCGGACTGAAGGGGAGGGGCTTAGCTTGACCCTGGTGGTGGTGAATGGATAGTTGGGGTCGGTCTGAAGGGGAGGGGCTTAGCTTGACCCTGGTGGTGGTGAATGGATAGTTGGGGTCGGTCTGAAGGGGAGGGGCTTAGCTTGACCCTGGTGGTGGTGAATGGATAGTTGGGGTCGGTCTGAAGGGGAGTGGCTTAGCTTGACCCTGGTGGTGGTGGTGAATGGATGGTTGGGGTCGGACTGAAGAGGATGAGCTTGACCCTGGTGGTGAATGGATGGTTGGTTCGGTCTGAAGGGGAGGGGCTTAGCTTGACGCTGGTGGTGGTGAATGGATAGTTGGGTTTGGTCTTAAGGGGAGGGGCTTAGCTTGACCCTGGTGGTGGTGAAAGGATGGTTGGGTCGGTCTGAAAGGGAGGGGCTTAGCTTGACCCTGGTGGTGGTGGTGAATGGATAGTTGGGGTCGGTCTGAAGGGGAGTGGCTTAGCTTGACCCTGGTGGTGGTGAATGAATGGTTGGGTCGGACTGAAGGGGAGGGGCTTAGCTTGACCCTGGTGGTGGTGGTGAATGGATAGTTGGGTTTGGTCTTAAGGGGAGGGGCTTAGCTTGACCCTGGTGGTGGTGAATGGATGGTTGGGGTCGGTCTGAAGGGGAGGGGCTTAGCTTGAGCCTGGACTCAGAGGGACAGGAGGTGAAAAGGGGGTAAAGGAGAGTTGCGTGAAGTCACCTGAATGACAGCTGTCAGAGGGGAGAGCCGATTGAAAAGGTTTAGCGGAGCGCTGTGATAGGCTTGTGAGAATAGAGCGATTGGTTAAGCTGGGGAGTGACGCCCCCGATCACTTATTAAGAGGAGAGAGAGTTACATGGACATAGTAATATAAATTAGTAAAGACGGTCTTCCTGGTTGAACTTGCGCTGAGCTTCATTTCAATGTGTTGTGTTTGCATTGATTCCTAAAATCTCGAGGTCACGCATACTCAATAAATACAAATAGCAAATGTCTTCACACCATTTCTGTTTGTATCGTAAGCAACATAGAAATAATGTTTTGAATTCACAATCCTAAGCAGGGGGGAAAGTAAATGACAGCATAAATATATGTGGCTTATATTCTGAGGAAAACCTATGAGTGAAAATGTGTCCTCAACATAAAGATATGAGGTTAAAACATGGTTTATCAGAGTTTGTGCTGCTGTAACACAGGATTTAAGGCACAAGGAGTATTGATTTCCATAGTTACTGTATATACCTACACATATACACTATATTATATACAGTATATATAACATTTTCGTGTTCAAACACTTTGAAAAACAGATCATGTCAACACTGTTTAAATGAAAGTTTCGCCTCTTAGTTTCTTACATTAAGGCAATTGTTTTTCGATTACCATTTCTTTCCTGATATTGTATGTTTAAAATACAGATGTGGTTTTACTTACTTAATTATGCATACCATTTCCAGTACAGCAACCAAAACATAAAGCAGGTTTTATACTTATTCTCAGAGGTACATATTTGACTCTTTATCTGACAGTTTTGAATGTTTGTGTCTTTAAAAAGCCCGGATTAATGCATCGTCACAACGCTGAAAACAGGGCTGTCTTTCTGAGTAAAGCTGACTTTTTAGAGATATGAGAGACTCATGATGATTTGATAGAATATGAATACATTACATTTGAGAATAAACTGCTGCAGCAGTAATACTAATTCAGAAAGGTCATGTCATAGTGAAACATTGATCGGGAACAGCAGCACAATCAAGTTTCACTTTAAGTCTTGCACACTTTTTACTGTAAGTTATTTTTTGAATGCAGGACTTATACTTATATTCGTTACTGTGTTTTTAGTAGGCCAACATCTTCTAAAGAAAACGACCTAAATACAGACACTTCTTTCTGCGAGGAACACGAAACACATCTGATACTAATTTATTTATAAAGTTGTGTGTGTGTGGTGTGTGTGTGTGTGTGTGTGTGTGTGTGTGTGTGTGTGTGTGTGTGTGTGTGTGTGGTGTGTGTGTGTGTGTGTGTGTGTGTGTGTGTGTGTGTGTGTGTGTGTGTTTAGGGGAAACCGTCGTCTTGTTTCCCCGCAGCACCAGCGCGCGCCGCTTTTGAATTCTACGAATTCCTAAGGCGGGATTTTAATATTCATTAGGTTGAGTCAGAAACCGCAACTTGAATCTGATTGGCGGAACGGTTCAAAACATTGGGCACACGTCTCGGCGCTGATTGGACAAGAAGTGGGGAAGTGGGCGTGAACACGGGTATAAATACGGAACAAAACAGTTCGTGTGTGAATCGTTCAAAAGGACTTTAATAGTAATGTTTGCTGAAATTGTATAAAAAGCGTAACGCGGGAAATACAGACTTCAAGAGGAATTCAACCAACAACATCATGGATTCTATCAGCTTTTACTAACCGAAAACTTCCAGAAAATGTTGGAGAAAAGAGCTACGGAGCTGATTTTAGAGGACGACGTCGGAGGGAAAAACGGTAAGAAAATAAAACAAAAGCAACATGTTTTGTGGGTAATTGAAGCAGTCGTTTAGTTGACTAAAAGTACTAATAGCTCAATTAAGAATACAAGTACTGCATCGACAATGGTACTTACGTTAAAGTATTTAAGTTAGATTAGGAATTTAGGAGGTATTAGGAGTACAATAAGTCACTCAAAATAATATTTTAAAGCAAAAGCAGCACATTTTCTCATTTTAAGAAGCTTGAACTATGACCAAAACTTCAAAATTGCTGCAAATGAATTTCCTGCTTACTCACTCGTGGTTTTAGCTACTTAAATATAATGTTGGATGGTTTAATCTATAGAAATTAATGTTATTTTCAAAGTTTTTTTCCATATATGTGTCAAGTAACTAGTAAATAAACAAGAGGGAAAAGTACATACTTGGCTTCCAAAATGTAGTAGAGTAAATGTATAAAGTAGTTTAAATACAGAAGTAAAGTACCTAAAATATGTACTTATGTACTTTCCTGCAAAAAAGGTAGGTTAAAAGTGAACCATGTCACTTTTTGAGTTGAGTTTGACCTCACATGAACTCTACATACTATCTTGTATACTCATTTTAATTATACTTTTAATTAGCTTTTCCCGATGTTTTATAGACTTTAAAATGATTAAAAATTAGATTAATTTAAGAATAATAACGATTTGTTTTCCCCCCTTCAAAATCCGGATTAACGTTCTGTTGACATAACGGTCGTTTCAATAACCGTTTCCATAGTTACTGAGTTTTAAATTAACGGTTATACTTGTACGTCTAATGGTAACTTTAAAAGTATTTTTTGTAACCAAATGTGACTCTGTGTGAACTGAAACTGACATTAAGGCTTTAAATGTCAAATGTAGTTTTTACAATGATATTTTTTATATATTATTAAACACTCAAACATCAGTTACCACACAACAAACAACTATACTCCACCTCAGTGACAAATATATAATACTATGGCCAAATATTTGACACATACAAGGCCCTTGACTATGTTTGCATTGCACACATACATAAACAGCTGTGAGCAAGGACAGAGCATCTGGGTTAAATCAAGTAAATACAAGACATGACCACAGTGTTCTGAAAGTGGTTAACTATAAAAATAGTGTTAAGAAAAAAACAGTGACATTCACAGGATGATTATATTGTCAAAGGTATTACAAATGTCCCTTTTTGTCCCATTAGCTCAACATATTCAGTTGACTTTGACAGAAACCCAAGAATAACAGGACATTCCTCACATTTTACTGCACAAATATACTTTGATGCAGGACTTCCACTTGTCTGAATACTTTTTCCAGTTTGTCAGGTGTTTCCTTTTGTCTTCAAGCACTCTGACTATGCTCATTACATACTGACATTCCTCAGCTGAGATAAGCTGCGTCGTATGAAAGCTTTTCCTGGCACTACAACATATTTCCTTCTTCAATATTTCCTCATACTTTTAGTGTTTGTTCAGACTCTATTTACTCTTTATTTCAGGTTGCAAACCATACCTAACTATCTAAATGATCCACTGACCTTCCTGAGCTTTTAACCAAACATCTCACCATCTTTATTGTCATTATTTGTCCTTTAGAAATGGCTAAATGAATCCAAGTTTAGATGGAATACATCCAGACACAATGGTCGGGATGTGTCTGTGTCGTCGCTGTGTTTTAAAGGCTTACCTGTGACTGTGAATGTCCACAGCAGACTGACGTTCTGTGTTCTCTGTCTTCAGTGAAGGAACCGTTCTGCAGTCAGTACCGCTGCGGTCCTCTGCTCGGCAGCGGGGGGTTCGGTTCTGTGTTTTCGGGCCAGAGGCTTTCTGATGGACTGCAGGTCAGACTGCACACCTTCAAACACACTTTTATCTCTGCAGATGTCTCTATTCTTTATTTATGTATCTTTCACTTTTGCTTTGGTTTCTTATGTGAATCCTGTGATATCAAAATGTTGTTATTGTTCCAATGTTACTACTTCAATTACTGCCACTGCGAATCTAAACTCATGTTCTCCCTTTGTGTCCCGCCAGGTTGCCATTAAACAGATTTCCAGCGACAGGGTTCAGCAGTGGGCCAGACTGGTGAGTGGCGAACCTTTTCTTTTCTGCAGAATGTCAGAAGACATCAAAAAGATCCAGATCTGCTGCCTTGTGTTATCTGACCTAGAACCCAAAACTCAGATACATTCAGTTTACGGAGTTAAAAACGTTCTTTTTTTTTCTTCTAAAACCTAATTTGACTTTGTTATTAAGTTACAGTCAAATCACAATTTAAAAAAACATGTGATTTTTTTTGGTATTAAAGTGGATTAAGCCATTTGTAAACAATGGACCTAAAGGTGTAAACAGACCTTGGGTCAGCTCTGCCCTCTGCTGGACTGACAGGTGAACTGCACCTGTAGGTGGGGCAGCCCCCCTGTGGTGTCACGGTTCAGTAAATGATGCTGTAGGGTTTCCCCTCAGTGACAGATCATTTCGTATTCTTTAGAACATGGGACACCCCCCACCACAACACAAGACATATGTTATTCCTGCAGACGACATTTCAGGGCAAAAAACCCATAAGGCCAAAAAAAAACATGCGAAGAAACCAAAGTGGAGTTTCTGTGAGAATAACCTACATGAGTCATAACCGTGTCATAATGTACTTTTTTATGACTCAATTGTTAACAATCTATTTATCAATCCACACATCCTAATTGTTATAATTGAAGTAAAAGGTGGGGGTTTTTTTTCACCATAAAACTTTATTGACAAAAAACAACATTATTTCGAAGTTACATTTTTGTCTGTAAATACACATTGTTATCCAGTGAGGACGGTGTCTCATGTTTATAACCCCCCCCCCTTCAGCCCGGAGAGGCAGCTCCTGTTCCCATGGAGATCGCGCTGCTGCAGCAGCTGTCGGAGGTCGGAGGTCACAGGGCGGTGGTCCGCATGCTGGACTGGTTCTGCGTGGAGGGGCGGGGCTTCCTGCTGGTGCTGGAGCGCCCCCCCCACTGCCAGGATCTGTTCGACTTCATCACGGAGAGAGGAGCGCTCCCTGAACGCCTCGCACTCAGGTGTGTAATCTTTAACATATCAACGGTTTTATTGATGACTATCTCATAATAATGACGAACAATCTCAACATTAGGAATTACTATCACATTATTTTGACTTATCCGTCTCATTAATATGACTGACTATCTCGAAAGGATGAAATGAGCTTCCGTCCAAATACTGAGATAGTCAGTCGCTGTTGAACGAGTTCTGACCGACGAGTTCTGACCGACTATCTCATTGTTTGACTTCAGTCGCTGGTGTGTAGGGGAAACAAGACGACGGTTTCCCACACACACACACACACCACCACACACACACCCACACACACACCACACTCACTCACCACTCACACACACACACACTTTCACTTAAAACACTTTATAAATTAGTATCATATGTGTTTTCCTGTTTCTCGTAAAAGGTGACTTTCTCAAATATGATGAGAAATGTTAAAATAGTTGTTCTTGTCTCCGGGTGCGTCCTGAATGAACCCCCTGCTGGTCTGGCGTGTTAACGTTCTCCGTTCTCCCTCAGGTTCTTCCGTCAGGTGGTGGAGGCGCTGCGGTTCCTTCACGCTCACGGCGTCGTGCACCGAGACATCAAAGACGAGAACGTCGTGGTGGACACGAGGACGCTGGAAGTCAAGCTCGTCGACTTCGGGTCGGGGGCGCTGCTCAAAGAGACGCCGTACAGCGAGTTCGAAGGTACGACTAATAAAGCTTTTCAAATCAATTGAAGCACAAACGCATCCGAACGCACTCGAGTGCACCTTTCTGACGGCTCATAGAGACGATGACTCATGTCCCCAGGTACTCGTGTGTACAGCCCCCCCGAGTGGATCCTGTCTCAGTCCTACGAGGCGGTCTCTCTCACCGTCTGGTCTCTCGGCGTCCTGCTCTTCGACTCCGTCTGCGGCGACATCCCCTTCGAGCGAGACCAGGAGATCGTCAGGGCAACGCCCATCTTCACCCGCCGAGTCTCTAAAGGTCAGCACCGACACACACTGAACACACACACACTGAACACACACACACTGAACACACACACACTGAACACACACTCACTGAACTCTCACTGAACACACACTCACTGAACACACACACTGAACACACACTCTACACACACACACTCTGACACACACACTCTACTCACACACACACTCTGAACACACACACTCTGAACACACTCTGAACACACACACTCTGAACACACACACTCTGAACACACACACACTCTGAACACACACACACTGAACACACACACACTGAACACACACACACACTGAACACACACACACACTGAACACACACACACACACACACTGAACACACACACTAAACTCACACTGACACACTGAACTCACACTCTACACACGCACTCTGAACACACACACACTGAACACACACACACACACATACACTTTGAACACACACACACTCTGAACACACACACTCTGAACACACACACTCTGAACACACACACACTGAACACACACTGAACTCACACTGACACACACACACACTGAACACACACACACTGAACACACACTCTGAACACACACTCTGAACACACACACACACACACACACTGAACACACACACACACACTGAACACACACACACACTGAACACACACTGAACACACACCACACTGAACACACACACACTGAACACACACACTGAACACACACACTCTGAACACACACACACTGAACACACACACACACACTGAACACACACTGAACACACACACACTGAACACACACACACACACACACACGCTGAACACACACACTGAACACACACACTGAACACACACACACTCTCTGAACACACACACACACTGAACACACACTCTGAACACACACTCTGTTCAGGCTGGTAATATTGATACGATGTCCAAAGCTCCGCACGATGTAGTCATGTGTTTGATGTCTTCCTTGTACATCAACACGGGCAGGGACGAGTAAACTTCATACACGTGGAACATAATAAAGACGGAATGTAAAATGCAAAGGTGTTTGTTTACCAATGTAGAAATGTAAATGTGTGGACTGCAGGGCGATTTCCAATGTCCCCATGGTAACAATGTCCTCTGTTCTTTCCCAGAATGCCAGTCTCTGATTCGCTGGTGCCTGTCGTACCGCCCGGAGGATCGTCCCACTCTGGAGGAGATCCTGTCTCACCCCTGGATGGTGGGAGGCGAGGGGGAGGAGGAGGAAGGTGGAGATCTGCAGGAGGATCACAGCTCTCTGCCAAAACAGTCCCTGTGACGGAGCTCCGATAAACTAAAGCCGCCGCACGGAAAGCTCACACGGGATGTGAAGGGGCACATGTTCATGTTTCAACCCTTTCACGTAGAGACTCTGATGGAGCTGAGGAAGGACTCATCAAAGGGTTAAGACATCACGCTATGAGCCGCCTACAGATATTTATTTTCATATATTGTTGCCCTTCATGCTGCACTCGGCTGTACTACTGTTTATTTTTAATATTTTTATAATTATTTGATTTGGGCACAATGAGTTCCTGTTGAGTTATTTAATGAATTAAGTATTTATTTCATTTTGGAAATTACGGACCTATTTTTTTGGTTTTGTCACGGCTGCATCGGGAAACGCCCACTGATGGCACCTTTCCTGCCATTCTTCTTGGGATGTTGGAAATGCCGTTTGGTGTTACAACTCTCCGCCAACAGATGGGGGTGCCCCGCTAAAAAATGTAAACGAAATCTTAAGTTATTAAGAACTTTTGCATATTTAGTTTTCCTTGCCGGGATATCAGATGATTTTCAGCATCTTGATTTACTGATGGAAATATGATGTCTTAGTTGTGTCCAGACCAGTGTCCCTGTAAATACTTGTGTATTTGTGCCTGGATTCATCGTCAAAGTGGCTCGTTGGTCACTTGTTCCTGTTTATTTACATTAAATAAGAGTTTACGGATCAAAGGAAGAGAAGAAATACAATGTTTCGAATAAAACAGTTTTTCTCACTAAAGCGATTTGTTTGCCTTTCTGTAGAACTGCATTACCCACAATGCATAGTGATTAACCCTCTTGTTGTCTTCGGGTCAAATCTGACCGATTCACTACTTTCAGCGATCATACATTTTTAGTTTTACATGCGATTGCATTCAGGCTTCATGATATCCTTCACGGTAGAGATTTGAACATGTGAAATGGCTGTTAATGTAATAGCAGTTAAAACAGGACCGGTCAAATTTGACCGTGAACACCAAAGTAAGGGGGGGAAACGAAGACGGTTAAACAAGAATAGGAACATGAATCCACAAATAATGTAACGATGTATTTGTCATGCTTTCCCCTCACTTTATATAATTTAATAAGGAAGGGAAGAAACATGACTACGTTTCTAAAAGTTCCGCTTCTCTCTATATACTTCACCCATCTGAATATGTTCCCATGCAATCTTGTAAAATGACCAGCAGGTGGCGCTGAAGATGACCAACATCTGACAGGTGAGGTGTTTCCCCAGCAGCCAATAGGATTACTCCGTGTTCAACCTGCAGGAGAACAAGGAAGTGATTGTTTTCAGCAGGATCAGAGAGGTCTCACTCTGACTGTTTATTCGGAGCTCAGATCAAAACCTGTTTTTCATAAATACTTTATTTAAGAGTTTTTGAAAACATTTTATTTACAGAAATAAAATAAATAAAATACCTCTTTCCTCCTGGTGCGAAAATATGTATTTTTTGTTGGATTCATTTATTTTTTTAATTAGCCAGATGCATTGTTTAAGTACTATTATATCATAGCATGGTATATTATATAATTTGATATGATAATTACATTTTTACCCTATTATATTAATATATATATAATATATATTACATGTTATATGGGTTTTGATTTTATGCATTGCATTTATAATCTTTTTTTTCAATAGCTGCTTCCTTATTCATTTTAATTTCTCTTACTGTGTTGTGTTTACGTATTCACCATTATACACCAAAATATACTTATTGTATGTGAAAACCATAGACTGTATTATATATAAAATGAAAAAATGATAGTGAAAACCTACTGTTAAACAGCTTTTGATTCACTACAGTAACCAGGAAGCGACTGGTTTTATTCCCTCAGAGTGACACATCCTGTCTGTAGTTCTCATCTCTGCAGCTGTAGTTCATTCAGTTCCTCTGTAGTTCCTTCACTTCCTGAACACCTCAGCTCCTCCACGGAGAGTGTTTTCATCCCTTCCTCTGCGGACTTCTCTAACCTCATCTCCGGCTTAAAAACCCCTCTGACACCCCGGATCCCTCCCGCTTTAACCCCCGACACCACAACCCGGAGGTTGGTGCTCCGGACCCGGGAGATAAGAACCCGTTGACCCGGGAAAGAGGAGTTAGCTGCGTGGCTATCAGAGCGTTAACATCGCGGAGAAAGCTCCGGACCAGCGGGCAGAGCAGCACATTATGGCCGCAGGAAGCGTCTCTCAGGCCGGGGAGGAGAAAGGAGGGAGCCGCGGTCAGAGTGACGGTGAGTCCTGGGGAAATGAGAACCGGACGGTGGGCTAAATGTACACGGCCTGTAAGGCTGTCAAACTGGGGTTCTTGGGTGGCTGAATGATAGCTGGACTGGTGTGTTAAAGTAGTTATTATTTAATTAAAACAATGTTTTAAATAACAAACAGTTGTGTTTCTCTGTAGCTCTAAGCTCACTAGTAGCTAGCTGAACAAACCCCACTTAGCTGCTTTTAATGAGGGTTTTTTCATTAAAGTAAAAAGTGATATACCATCTTATGATGTGGAAACATAATCATAGTTTGATTGTCAATAATAATAGTTGTAATTGAATCTATCTGAATTGGCATGCTACCTGAGCTGGAGGCTAGGCTAACTCCACTGTTTACTGGTGTGTTTAATAGTTGTGTGAAGCTAACTGAGGCATAAAGTAAAGTTGTGTTGCTAATGCTAACACACTGATAACAGCCCTATTAAAGGTGAATTAACAAGCAGGCAGTGTGCAACATTAACTCTTTGGTCTGGTGAGTGATGCCACTTCTAGCTATATATAGTATTTCCATATTTGAACTAAATGTTGTTCATTCTGTGTCAGTAAGTGTGAAAGGTCTAGCAGATGGTGACGTGGAGGTTGGGTTAAATATTCAAAGGCTTTATTGTCAACAGAGGTGGGACAAGTACTCGGATTGTGTACTTAAGTAGAAGTACCAGAGTGTAGGAAAGAAAAGTCCTGCATTCAAAATGTTACTCGAGTAAAAGTAGAAAAGTACTATTATCAAAATATAGTTAATATACCATTTGTAAAAGTAGTCGTTGTGCAGATTGGTCCATTTCAGAATAATATATGACATGTTTTATAATTATTGATCATTACAGTGTTGATTACATTTCACATCGTTCATCCAGATCTGAAAAGTAACTAAAGGTAAATGTAGTGGAGTAGAAGTACAAATTAACACACACACACACACACACACACACACACACACACACACACACACACACACACACACACACACACACACACACACACATCACACACACACATTTCACACACACACTATTTCAACACACACACACACTATTTCAACACACACACACACACACACACACACACACACACACACTATTTCAACACACACAGGCGCCCTCTTTTTTGTGTCTTCAGGTTTCTCGACATTCATCCCTTTGTGTTCAGAAGCTTTGTTGCTATATAGAGAAGACTCAGTATTATTCACAGCAGTACAAATATCGTTGGCACTAATTTTCACTGCAAGTCAAAGTGCTATTTAAAAGAAAGAAAAACCTTTACTTAAGTAGAAATAATGCAAGTACAAGTAGTCATTGTGCAGTACAATATTCCTGGTCAGCTTTTAATTCAATCTATTTTATAATAACATAACATGTTAAAGTATATTATATACATTTAGTCAAACAAGGGAGATCACAGATATCACGTTTTAATTGAAAAGTCTTTAAAAGCGTGTCATATCAAATGTTAAAGTAATCTCTTTGACCTTAACTAAGTGTGTTATCACTTCATTCAGCAGAGTGACGTTTTTCTGTTTCCAGTTATCAGTCTTTGTGTCGAGATTGTTTTAAATATTATCTGCAGGCATGAATACGTAAACATACGAAGTTTACTTTGAATAGATTCATATTATTATAAGTAAATAGGGGTTTGGAAATGACCTGGGGGGTTATACTACGAAGCTGGTTCTCTTTTTAGCAGGCTAGATCTCCATGGTAACTGTGCTGAGCAGCTAACCTGGTCCCGGGAGCAGGTTAGGTTGCAGGCTAAGAGCTCAACTCAGTGAAAGCACCGCCTGCTGACCAATCAGAGCTCAGTGGGCGGAGTTTAAAGCGATCAAGTCATATCACAGGAGAAAGGAAATACAGAAAAGCTGCCGTCGCAGGAAAGACGGCCGGCAAAAATCACCGACTGTGTGAACGTGAACATTAATAGAATATCACCTCCATCTTCAGAGCAATCTGACTATTAGAACATTAGCGTTAAGAAAGCTTACTTAAATATCTGCCACAACATAAGTAACCGGATCAGAGTACATTAAGTACAGTCCGCGGCATATCACTTCATAATGTATCACATATCTCCTGATCTGAGTCAGCTGAGCCGTATCTGGCCGTGCAAACACTCACAGTGTCACATACTGGATGCAGAAGTATTATTTAAGCAACACATTAAGTTGACGAAACACTCGAGACAAATGTAATGAAAGTCAGATCGTGTTTTAGACGGGCCGTGATATCATAAACCTGTTAATGTACGCATTCAAACACTTGTTCTGTCCCAGCTGTATTCACCTTGCAGGTGCAGCTCTGTGGCTTTGATCCTGGATAAAGTGTTTAAGTCATGGATGTTTAAAGTTTAACTTCTTCATATGTCTAATATTAAAGTTCACTTTTCATTCAGGAAGTATGACGCTGCGCTGTCAGTGCGCTTCTCCATGTCTGTGATTGGTCGAATGCTCCAGATCCCACCCCTCTCATGTGAACGCGCACCTAACTCGATAGGACACGGCTGGCTGAGCGATCCACTTGATAACCAGCGTCGTAGGACCGCTTAGCGAGAGCGCGTATGTTTTGGATTAAGTTAGTACTTCGTAGTACAGGCCTTCTGATAACGTCAACAAAGCTAAATAAATATAACCTTTATCAGCGGTGTGTCTGTTTGCCCTGTAGTTAGCGTAATGACTTCCTCATGCGAGTCACTTTGGGACACTTGAATAAACAGGACAATATGGAGATAGATTACAAACTCTTCCCTGAAAATGATGAGGAAAAAACACCTTTTATATAAAATGACAAGCTGGAACAAAATGTCCTATTTGACTAAACCAGTACATTGCATTTAGCTGACGCTTTTATCCACAGCGACTTACAGTAAGTACGTTCGACCAGGAAGATGCAACCTTGAAGAAAACAGAATCATAAAGTACATCAGGTTTCATAGAGCCAAGTATTTCAAGTGCTGCTCAACTGGCTATATATAAGCCAGTCCTTTGTTAGTATATAAGTGCTCTGTTAGTAGTTCTATCCTCGAGGTGGAGTCGAAAGAGATTTCAGTCTGCGCCGGAAGGTGTGTGAGCTTTCTGCCGTCCTGATGTCAATGGGAGCTCATTCCACCATCTTGGAGCCAGGATAGCAAACCCACGTGTTTCTGCTGATGTGAACTTGGGTCCCCCTCGCAGCGAGGGTGCAGCGAGCCGTTTGGCCGATGCAGAGCGTAGTGCACGTGCTGGGGTGTACGGTTTAACCATGTCCTGGATGTAGGAAGGGCCAGATCCATTCGCAGCATGGTACGCAAGCACCAGTGTCTTGAAGTGGATTCTAGCAGTTACCGGAA
This sequence comes from Champsocephalus esox, assembly GCA_036324585.1. Taxonomy (NCBI): domain Eukaryota; kingdom Metazoa; phylum Chordata; class Actinopteri; order Perciformes; family Channichthyidae; genus Champsocephalus; species Champsocephalus esox. The sequence continues at coordinate 41,094,137 of CM070476.1, read as the reverse complement.
GCCAGTGGAGGGAGCGGAGGAGCGGAGCGGTGTGGGAACATTTCAGGAAGGTTGAAGACCAGACGAGCCGCTGCATTCTGGATGAGCTGCAGGTCGGATGGCACATGCAGGTAGACCAGCCAGGAGGGAGGTGCGTCTGCAGCGTATTCAGTTTGAAAGCAGTTAGATTAAACCCTCAGTGTTTAGGAGATGGAACAAGGAATGAAGGACACGATCACTATAAAGTAGAAACAGTTATATACGGCTAAATAAAAATAATATGGATTTAAAGATACTGTCAGTTTTTGCCTCATTTTATATATTATTGATGGAAACAGAGGCTGTTTTTAGGGATGCACGATAATTATCGCCCCGATAATTATCGGCCCGATATTAGGAATTATGACGTCATCCCGATAAACCGATAACAGTATTAATAGCCCCGATAATATACAATATATTTTTTGGGTATACTGCGGTGTGGGTGGGATTGGGATGAGGGGCGCTTGTTTTTCACTCGGCTCCTCCCGTTTTGCCAGTACTGTGGTGTTAGTGGTTTAGGAAGAGGGGAGTTCTTCACAAATCCAGCGCTCCCTAATACTTCGAACCTGATCAGTCACCTGAAACATCGCCATCGCTACGATGGTGTGTTAAAAGCGTACGAAGACAATAATACAATACAGTGTGTGTGTGTGTGTGTGTGTGTGTGTGTCGTGTGTGTGTGTGTCTGCGCGCGCGCGTTGGAGCTATGTGCAACTCAAGGCATATGCTCGAACCGGAGCTGCCTGGACGCTGCAATCATGTTGCTGAGTGTGCTGACTTCTCCTACAATGTCCCGCTGTCTGCTTCCTGCATCAAGTCAAGTGCTCGGCGCAGTTGTGTGGATAGAGCGCTCCTCTGTTTTCATTTAAACAGCTCCTTATATCCGTTAGCGCAGCTAGCTAGCACCAGATGCTAACAACAACAATGCACGTAACGTCTCTCTCTTGCTCGCTCGGGACCACACAGACACACACCCTCCCGGTCCTCCAGATGGCCAGTCGGTGCCTGCCGGTGAGCGTGGAAGTGTGGTCTGCCACAAGCGGGCGGCAGGAGCGGGGCTGTCAGCATCAGCTTGTAGATGGTATTTTAAACTCGATGCGCTCTGAAGCTACGGGGCGGCCGAGGGAAAAAAAATACACATGCGTTAATCGCGTTAAAATAATTAGTGGCGTAATTTTAATTTTTATTATCGGTTATCGGTATCGGTCTTGAGAAGCAGGAAGTTATCGGTATCGGTTTCAAAAAACCAATATCGTGCATCCCTAGCTGTTTTTATTCAGTGCGATCTTTATTTCTCTGTCATCTCGCTTTCCTTCTCTTGCGCTGTTTTCTTGTTGTTCTTGTTTTTGTATTGTATTTACTCGGGACAGGCAATCATTAATTCAAAGTTCTGTGTTCCACACAAACTTAAAGACCAATATTAAAAAGGCCTGAAATGCCTCCATTGGACTCCTTTGTTTACAAAGTGACATCACTATGGAGCATTCGTGCTGCTATTGGCTAGCGCTCCAACACATTGTACTTGATAGGCTAAGGGGCGGGACATCTTTAAGTGGTTGACCAATCACAACAGAGCCGGCCAGCTAACCAATCAGAGCAGACTGGGCTCTGGTTTCAGACAGAGGGTGAAAAGAGGTGCTGCAGCACAGACAGACGCTACATACTGATATACACCTGAACATCAGCAGGAGAGGACTCTTTAAAGTAGAGACACTACATACTGATATACACCTGAACATCAGCAGGAGAGGACTCTTTAAAGTAGAGACACTACATACTGATATACACCTGAATATCAGCAGGAGAGGACTCTTTAAAGTAGAGACACTACATACTGATATACACCTGAACATCAGCAGGAGGGGACTCTTTAAAGTAGAGACACTACATACTGATATACACCTGGACATCAGCAGGAGAGGACTCTTTAAAGTAGAGACACTACATACTGATATACACCTGAACATCAGCAGGAGAGGACTCTTTAAAGTAGAGACACTACATACTGATATACACCTGAATATCAGCAGGAGAGGACTCTTTAAAGTAGAGACACTACATACTGATATACACCTGAACATCAGCAGGAGAGGACTCTTTAAAGTAGAGACACTACATACTGATATACACCTGAACATCAGCAGGAGAGGACTCTTTAAAGTAGAGACACAACATACTGATATACACCTGGACATCAGCAGGAGAGGACTCTTTAAAGTAGAGACACTACATACTGATATACACCTGGACATCAGCAGGAGAGGACTCTTTAAAGTAGAGACACTACACACTGATATACACCTGAACATTAATCTGTGTTTTCTCTGTGTCCCTGCAGTGAACAGGAAGTTGAAGTACACCAGTCTAGCGGTGCTGGTGGTCCAGAATGCGTCGCTCATCCTCAGTATCCGGTACGTGCGAACTCTGCCCGGCGACCGATTCTTCACCACGTCGGCGGTGGTGATGGCCGAGGTGTTGAAGGTGATCACCTGTCTGCTCATCATCCTGCTGCAGAAGAGATGTGAGTTTCAAGTGTCAAGTTTCAAGGCTCTTCAAAGGTTAGAGTGCAGATAAAGATATAAGAGTTATACTAACATAATAAATAAAGAAGCAAGCACGCGTTCATAAAGTCAAAAATAAGTACAAAGTAGAAAATACAAGTAGCTGCATTATAACCGTAACATATAAAACGGACAAGTCATATCAAGCAATCTGATTGGTTCTTAGCCATGATATAATGAGCGTATATCACGGGTAGAATCGTAGATATTTTTCACAACGAGTCGATATCCCTCCGCGTCTGAGAAGCAGCTACAACCGTTACAGCTGTTACATTACGTCCGTTACGAAACTAACTAACTAACAAAGCTCAAGATGGAAACATGTAAGGTTAACTTAGACCTCCGGGGGGGGGGTCTTACTATGGAGGGGTGGATTGAGCAGTGCCTATCTCCAGAAAGCACCTAATCGACGACATGCAGAGCTCCGTGGAGAGCAGGCAGACCAACTGGAGAAGTGCCATCAAAAGCTTTCTGACGCGGGTCTTGAAACAAAGCAGAGACATGATGACCGTTAGTGGCCACAGGTGCGAAAGCTCTCTCCAGAGCTGCTGGAAGCCGAATCTCGGGGACGGAGAAAGTGGAGCAATATTCTCGCCACGCCGAGCAACAGCCTAGAACAGGCATGGGCAAACTAAGGCCCGCGGACCATATACGGCCCGTTGGGCTTTTTAATCCGGCCCGCCTAATATTGGTAGAAAATTGTCCAAATTATAGTAGAGACCGATCGGCTACTGGCCCGGCCCGTCTGTTACATCTTAAAACTCATAGTGGCCCCGAGCCAAAAGGGTTTGCCCATCCCCTGGCCTTGAACAACCGGAACCTCAACAAGTAACCTCGTTAGCCATGCTGCTGATGCTGGACAGGTTTTCAGTGGCTGCACAATAAACGGCAACATGCACATGAATGTAAATAAATAGCCAAATGATGGATCAACGCTCCCTGTCTAATATGTTCGCTAGCTGTTAGTGTTGTTGCATAGCAACCACCTCACGATGTTTTGTCCAACGGAGGGACTATTTTATATAGAACATCATTATTTACTAATAAAAACTATTTAAATTAGAGTGTGTATTTGTCTTTCATATTGCCACACTTGGTAACCGTTTTATTAAAGCAATAGCTCACTTCGATAGCGTCGGGCCGAACCACGCCCCTTAGCTGTGATGTAATGACCACGGCCTGTCGTGAGCTGTTAAATATACAAGTAATGAAGTAGCTGCCAGTAACAACAGTAGTAAAAGAAAAAAGTATTGACTATATAAAACAATTACTCAAATAAAATGTTGTCCTCCTTGTACTTGAGTATTTCTATTTTAAGCTACTATTTTAAATACTTATTTAAAGTATACTTATACTTATTTAAGTACAGTAAAAGGCTATTTTACTGTACTTTTTACTCCACTTAAAGTAACAACAACAATGTACTGATATTACGCAGTACTCTCGTGATAATATACCGAGTATTTCAATAAGTATTACATAAAGTAAAAGCACTCTGTTACTCTCAAGACAGTTTTGAAAAGTACATTTACTCAAGTACTATTTTGTCATACTTGTACTTTAATTGAGTATGTCAATTTTCTGCCCCTTAATACTTCGACTCCTTTGGGGGGAAATATTACACTTTTTACACTTCTATTTACTTTACACTCATAGTTACTAGATACTTTTAAAAATGACTTGCTGATATGATATGATGCAGTACTCTACTTCTAATACACCCAGTATTTGTTAAGTATTGCATAAAGTAAACACACTCTGTGACAGCGGTGACATTTACTTACTTTACTGTACCAAATCATAGCGAATTTAACTAAGAACATTTACTTAGTACTGATCTCTCTCTCTCTCTCTCTCTCTCTCTCTCTCTCTCTCTCTCTCTCTCTCTCTCTCTCTCTCTCTCTCTCTCTCTGTGTGTGTAGGTAATGTGAAGCAGACGACTCTCTTCCTGGTCGACTCCTTGGTGTTTCAGTACAAAGACACTCTGAAGTTGGCCGTCCCCTCGCTTATCTACACGCTGCAGAACAACCTGCAGTACATCGCCATCTCCAACCTGCCCGCCGCCACCTTCCAGGTCTCACTGCAGATCCCTTATCAGTTAACATACATGGAGATGCTTGCATAACTGCAGAGAGAGCAAAAGCACACACATCCTGTACTCAAGTAGAAGTACAGATACTCGTGTTTAAAAATACTCTGGTGAAAGTAGAAGTACTGACTAGAAAGTACAGGTATTTGAGTTCAACATGTAAGAAGTAGAAAGTACAGGTATTTGAGTTCAACATGTGAGAAGTAGAAAGTACAGGTATTTGTGTTCAACATGTAAGAAGTAGAAAGTACAGGTATTTGAGTTCAACATGTAAGAAGTAGAAAGTACAGGTATTTGGGTTCAACATGTGAGAAGTAGAAAGTACAGGTATTTGAGTTCAACATGTGAGAAGTAGAAATTACAGGTATTTGAGTTCAACATGTGAGAAGTAGAAAGTACAGGTATTTGAGTTCAACATGTAAGAAGTAGAAAGTACAGGTATTTGAGTTCAACATGTGAGAAGTAGAAATTACAGGTATTTGAGTTCAACATGTGAGAAGTAGAAAGTACAGGTATTTGAGTTCAACATGTGAGAAGTAGAAAGTACAGGTATTTGAGTTCAACATGTGAGAAGTAGAAAGTACAGGTATTTGAGTTCAATATGTAAGAAGTAGAAAGTACAGGTATTTGTATTCAACATGTGAGAAGTAGAAAGTACAGGTATTTGTGTTCAACATGTAAGAAGTAGAAAGTACAGGTATTTGGGTTCAACATGTAAGAAGTAGAAAGTACAGGTATTTGAGTTCAACATGTAAGAAGTAGAAAGTACAGGTATTTGGGTTCAACATGTAAGAAGTAGAAAGTACAGGTATTTGGGTTCAACATGTAAGAAGTAGAAAGTACAGGTATTTGAGTTCAACATGTAAGAAGTAGAAAGTACAGGTATTTGAGTTCAACATGTAAGAAGTAGAAAGTACAGGTATTTGGGTTCAACATGTGAGAAGTAGAAAGTACAGGTATTTGAGTTCAACATGTGAGAAGTAGAAATTACAGGTATTTGAGTTCAACATGTGAGAAGTAGAAAGTACAGGTATTTGAGTTCAACATGTAAGAAGTAGAAAGTACAGGTATTTGAGTTCAACATGTGAGAAGTAGAAATTACAGGTATTTGAGTTCAACATGTGAGAAGTAGAAAGTACAGGTATTTGAGTTCAACATGTGAGAAGTAGAAAGTACAGGTATTTGAGTTCAACATGTGAGAAGTAGAAAGTACAGGTATTTGAGTTCAACATGTAGAGAAGTAGAAAGTACAGGTATTTGAGTTCAACATGTAAGAAGTAGAAAGTACAGGTATTTGGGTTCAACATGTAAGAAGTAGAAAGTACAGGTATTTGAGTTCAACATGTAAGAAGTAGAAAGTACAGGTATTTGAGTTCAACATGTAAGAAGTAGAAAGTACAGGTATTTGTGTTCAACATGTAAGAAGTACAAAGTACAGGTATTTGTGTTCAACATGTGAGAAGTAGAAAATACAGGTATTTGTGTTCAACATGTAAGAAGTAGAAAGTAAAAAGTCGTCAGAAAAATAAGTAGTGGAGTAAAGTACTGATACCAGAAAAATGTACTTAAGTACGGCAACAAAGTATTTGTACTGCACTACTTCCCACCTCTGGATAACTGCACCTGTTGTCCATCAGGGTTAATCATTCACGCCCTCCTTGGACGCCAACACGACCATTTCTTGATGGTAGTTCTTTTGACACCGTGTGTTTCCCCAGACTACACATGTTCCTGTCTTACTGTTGCTCGAACCGCTTCTCTTCTCCCATGCTGCATAACTCCGGCTCACACACCGAGTGTTAACACGAGCCTCCCTCTCTCCAGGTGACGTACCAGCTGAAGATCCTCACCACGGCTCTGTTCAGTGTCATGATGCTCAGGAAGTCTCTCTCCAGAGTCCAGTGGGTGTCTCTGCTGCTGCTGTTCGCCGGGGTCGCCGTCGTGCAGGTACGTCCCTCACCTGTAGACACCTGACTCATCTCTAATGTTGACCGCTTAAGTTTTACTTAGGGGTGTAACTGCACATAACAATCTATTGCCTGAGACTGTATTGCCAAGACGACGCTGTAGCTATTTAAACATATGACAAGAAAAGCCTTTAACTTGTTAAAGCCTTGACTGATATAAATAAGAGAACACTTCAAAGCTTGATTTGATTTTCTTTTCGGCAGTTTTGCTGGAAAAATACCTAAACTATACATTTTAAAATAGTTGTTGCAGCTTTTAATAATTTAATGATTTCTGTTTTAAAAACGTAATTCTGAGGAACATCAGTTTCCCTGCAGCGTTTCATAGTTCATCCACATGTTGTCGTGCTTTGTATCGACGTCCTTCTCGTCGGGCTCCATTATCACGCGTTACGTTTTTCAATAACGACCGCCTTACGGCCCTCATCCCTGCACACGGCAACGGGCGTGTCTGAAGCTCGACCAACAACCAATCACCTGAATCTCCTGCCCCTGACACACAAGCAGCGGTTTGATTGGCTAGAGCAGTGTTTTTCAAAGTGGGGTCCCGACCCCCCCCGGGTAGGCCGCCAGGGGGCGCCACGGGGGTCGCTCACATTTTTTTTTAAAGTTTGATTTTTTTTAACATTGTCCTTTGATGCCAATCTTTTCATATTTTTGTTTTTGAATCACACGACCGCCCTTCAAGCCAATCAGAATCGAGCTGCCGCTACTGAGAGTGAAAATCTGCTCAGCTTTTGGAGCAAGCGAGAGCCAGTGAAGGTTTCGCTCTGCAGCTGGATGAGAGCACGGATGTAGCGAATGTCGCAGAATTGCTTGCACGATTTATTTCAGAAGACAACTTTGTTGAGGAAATATTATTTTGCAAAGCACTGGAAGGTAGGACCACAGGAAGAGACATTTTCCAAGTTTTAGATGAGTACATCATCTCAAACGGACTTGACTGGTCTCGTTGTGTGGGTGTGTGCTCAGGCGGGACAGTGGGGCTACGACAGGCACAGAAAGCGACAGCTTCGATCAGGCAGAAGGCCCCAAATGTAGTGGCAACACACTGCATGCGAGGCACTTGTACACATCATTTAAAAACAGGGGGGTCCCCGCCAGAGGATAATGCTATATGGGGTCCTTGGCATGGCAACGTTTGGGAACCCCTGGGCTAGAGCTTGTACTGGCATATGATTATATTGGCTGACGCTTCCGTCGAAGCTTCAAAAGTTGAACATTGCTCAACTTTTGAAGCGAGCAAAGCTACGTTTTGCTCCCACAATGCAGTTCGGCGAAGCGTGACGTCACCCCATTCAAAGTGAACGGGCAGAAGCGTTGAAGCGTCAACGCACGCCGCTATTGTGTAGGGGCCGCTACTAAACAACCTCTGAAATGTCCCAATGAACCAATCGGAATCGAGTATTCAACTAAGCCGTGTAATAAGTGCTGATTAATGACCGATCCTTGGTGTATTCCCTCCCCAGGTGCAGCAGGAGGGGAAGAAGGAGGAGGCGGTGTCGGACGGCACCGACCAGAACTACACCATGGGCCTGGTTGCCGTGGTGATCAGCTGCTTGTCGTCGGGATTCGCCGGCGTCTACTTTGAGAAGATCCTGAAGGGCAGCTCGGCGTCCGTGTGGATGAGGAACGTCCAACTGGGCGTGTTCGGCATCACGCTCGGCATGCTGGGACTTTGGTGGAACGACGGAGACGCCATCGCCGAGCGCGGCTTCTTTTTCGGCTACACGGGCATGGTGTGGTGCGTCATCTTCAACCAGGCGTTCGGAGGGCTGCTGGTTGCCGTGGTGGTGAAATACGCCGACAACATCCTGAAGGGTTTCGCCACGTCCTTCTCCATCATCGTCTCCACGGTGACGTCCATCTACCTGTTCGGTTTCCACGTGGACCTGCTCTTCACGGTGGGGGCGGGGCTTGTGATCGGAGCCGTCTACATGTACAGCCTCCCCAAAGTGGCGCCCAGCTCCTCGTCCCCTTCCGCCGCCTCGTCCCCTTCCTCCTCCTCTTCCCCTTCCTCGGCGTCTTCAGCGTTGAACGGAGGCGTCGAGATGGAGGCCTTTCTGCCAAAGTCAGTGCTGGTGAAGTGACTCCGTCTGTCTGTCTCCTCCTAACTCTCTGGAACTTTCTCTGAGTTCTCTCTAACTTTATCGCCTCCTCCTGGTCTTTTGCTGACCTCCTCCTGACCCCTAACCTCCTCCTGACTTCCTCCTCTCCTCCATGTGAAGGACAGTTAGTTAAAAGGACTCGACAAATGAGAGAACTCCCTCCCGATCTCCTGCTCAGCTTCTCCTAACTCTCTGGAACTTTCTCTGAGTTTCTAACCTCCTCTTGACTTCCTCTTGACCTGCTCTGGACTTTAGGACAACCTGGCAGCAGTCAAATATAATACAAAAATGCATCCTTTGTCTTTTTGGAAGATGTCATGATGTGAAGGAGGGTTAGTTAAAAGGACTCGACGAATGAGAGTTTACACACTTCCTCCTAAACTTTTTTTAAAGAGTTTTCTCTAACTTTAAAACCTCCTCTTGACCTCCCACCTCCTCATGACTTCCCCCCCCCCTCCTCTGGACTTTAGGACATCCGGGCACGACGTAGCCGGCTAACCTTCATGTGGATATAACGACTAAAAAGGAGAATAATTACACATGCAGAAAGTTACATTAATTTACTGTTATGTTTCCAAAGTGTGCTAAAAACTCACGTTATTGTATGATAATGATAATAATGTATATAACGCTCTTTAAAATACGTCTCGAGGTGCTTCACGTCGAGGGGACACGCATCACAAACCGAAGAACCATTTGAATATAGGTGTACGATAAATAAAACAAGGTGCAACTAATTCACGTTTGCTGCTGCAAGGAATTGTGGGACAGCATTATCTCCTTTCCTTTAGCAAAGGATGGTCCGGTATCTCCTTTGCTTAAGGAGACGAGAAGGGGAAGTAAAGGAAGGTCCAAACAGCTCTTACCGTCTTCATGATCTGAGGTCAGTTAGAAGCTTTTTATATGGAGGGAATATTGACCGACTATCTCCTGGATTCATCTCACGCTGACGTCTCCTAGATTTCATGACTTTTCCCTGACCTCCTTTCCTTCTTCCTCCTCGCCTCCTCCTGAGCTCAGCCTCTTAAAAAAACTGACATTTGTGGAGAACAAACTCTTCATCCTCTTCCTCCTCCTCCTTTTCAAAACCTGTCTGCGGCTTTTCATCTCCTGAACTCTAAACCAAGACATCCTCCTCGCCTCCTTTTTCCTCTTGCTTTGTGGTGCAGAGGAGAGACTTTGCTTTCCTGCTTCCTCTGCTGAAGCCCCTTCTAACTCTTGATGATGAAGAGGAGGGAAACTCCTTAAAACGTCTTCTGCTCTTCCTCCCTAAAACCCTAACGTCTCTCTCCTCTCCTCCCCCTCCAACCTCAGAGATAAAGCGCGAGGCGTCGAGTCTCCTCCCCTCGCCGTCTCCATCACAGACTAAAGCACAACAGATGGAGCATGATGATGATGAGGAGGAGGATGAAGACCACCTGTCTGTCTGTCTGTTTCCTCTCTGCCTTAAAACTCTTGACTTTACTAACTGAATGAAACGAAGAGAAGCCTTACGGGATACATGTCTGATCCTCTGTCTTCACTGAGCAGCCGCAAATATACAATATTATCAACGATTTTTATTTGCAATTAAGGATTTATTTTTGCTAATTGATCTCAGATTTGTATACAAATTATTTTTGTATTAAAAAAAATGGTGTTAAATAAGACAGAAAAATATCCCACAGTCCAACATTTGATTTAGTTCATTTTATTTTTATTCTTTCAGGTTATTTCTAGATTTCTTTCTCCTAATTTAGTTATTTGTGTTCACCGTCTCACGACGAGGACGACGCATGGTATTAATGTTTCTCAAAATATGTGAAAAAAGTCTCGTCAAAAACTGAGATATTGAGGTAAAAAATGCAAAACGACGACACACTTTTATTTTTACAAATGAAAGTAGAATTTAAATATTGACATTTCTTCCAAACACGTCCAAAACTCGTAAATAAAAACAATAGTGATGAATAAATAAAACTACGACACAAGAGTGTGCACATGGATTTATTTCAACGTTTTTCAAAAATATGCAAAAAAACGTACGATTTTGTTGTTGTTGTTGCGAAATAGTGAAAACGGAGACATAAGGTATAAAAGCCAAACTTCCAAAGCTCACATGAATAAAACCCTCAAAATATCTGACACAAGACAGTGGGGACATCCTCACACACTTCCTAGCCTACTTAGCGCTGGAAATAAAAGGATTTCTGTGTCGACATTTCTCACAGGATTTGAATATGAAAGCATCTTCAGACCTTATTTCCTCTGTCACACTCTCCCGATGCTCCGTTCGGATTTCACGAGACAATTCTGACTTCCTGTTCTCGCTTCAGAGCTGATTTCATCTCCTGAACGTCGACTATTCGGAGAGAAAAGTGCCAAAAAACCCCTAATAATGTTTAAAATGAAAGCGGCTGCCTTATCTCGCCTTCAAAAAGACACGTCATTTCTATTCGACACTCGGAAGAAGAGACATTTCTATTAAAGCTGGAGTTCAGACCTGATTTCATCTCCTTAGGAATCTACTATTCGGAGAGAAAAGAGTCCCAAAAAACCCCTGAAAACGTTTTGAATGGAAGTCGCTCTGCTCAGTGAAGACAGGTCAGAGGTCGCGCCCCTCTTGCTGTCGGCGTCGCTCTGAGACGTTTGTTTTCGGTGCCTTTTTGTATTCATCTGTACAGAAAGCCATACGATTGTTAGCCGTGCAGTTCTCTCTCAAACCGCCGGATCCAAGAACTCGAAGCGTCTCCTCGAATCAGCCGCTGTCTTTTTATACAAAGGAATGAATGGGAATAGCGACGGCTCTCACGTCGGGCGTCCTGAATGTGTCCGTCGAGCTGCTTCCTGTTTCACTTTGGGAGGAACAGGTTTCGTGTGTTTTGTCTTAGGATATAGAGAACCGCAGGGACGCGTCCTAAAACCCGGAAGTAAACTCCTTCCGGTTCCTTCCACAAAAACCAATGTAATCTCTCCGTAGGGTTTAGGAGAACAGCTGGAACTCAGGTCTGTGGTTGAGACACATTGAAGAGACGGGTCAGGTTCTGTTCAGCCGGATAATCTCCACGTGTCTGCCCTACTTTTATCATTTTCTAATCGTAAATCTAATCGCCAGAAGCAAAATGCTAACGTTATGCTATAAAGGAGCTACAGCAGGGTCGCTGCTTCAACGTCACGCCAACGAAGCGTTAGTTTGAGCACTCTGCAGGAGGCAGGGACTTGCTTTCAAGCAGAACAGAAACTAACTCAGAGGAGTGTTCACGTGTTCGGCGTAATGACGTACAACGGCCTCCACGACTTCTGGAGTCCTTTTCAGCCACTTGGTCACAACCATCGTTTCTCAGACACGTCAACTCTTCAGAAATCACTGCTGATGATTTAATGTCGTAGAACAAAACGTGATCCGTCTCTTCGATGCGTCTCAACCACAGACCTCAGTTCCAGATAGTTTCCTAAACCCTCTGGAGAGATCCCATTGCTTTTTATCGAAGGAACCGGACGTGGTAAAAACGCTAACTTACCGGGTTTTAGGACGCGTCACTGCGGTTCTCTATACGAGGTATTGCTCATCATGGTGGGATTTTTTTAAAGGCTCCAAACGCTCACAATACTTTAATTTAAAACGGTATTGTAACGCTTTCATCCCGTATTTTCGCACACATATTGCAATTTTGATCAAATTCCCATTATTGAACCGCCTGAATTTCAGATTGTGTGCATTTTAATAACCACACAGTTATTTGTGACGAACGCTCATTAGAAATGGAATATAAACGGATGAAATGGGGCAATAGTTATTGAGTTATCTGATCTGAGAAGGAAGTTAATATTCTGGGGAAAACCCGAGTTTTCCAAGAAATTCGTAGGTTAATGAAACATTATTTTAATTCTATTTCAGAGAATACGACGGCATATTAGGGTCAATTAAATAAACAATAATATAACAAAGTAAGGGGTGATATTCCGAGAGCTGAAAGGCCTTGGGGGTTAGGGAGATGGTTTAGAGGAAAAAATGAATTTAGGAGATTAAAATCACACATTTACGGGGAAGAAAGTGGGATTTATCGGCGCTTCGTTGTTGTTTTACTCCTGCCGATCGACTTGGAGATAAAATACAAAAGATGATGTTTGTTTTCCTCCCAAAGTAAACAAATATCTTCGGGTTTTTTTATGTCTTTATCGGAATCAAGACAAGAACAAGAGTTAATTTTTTAATTTTTTGTTTTGGGAACTTTAAAAAAAAGTTATATATTAATATATCGGTTGTTTTTATTTAATGTGGGAATGAAAGGCTGTTCGTTGGTGGTGGAGAAACGGGAAGATCCGTTACACGTTATTATCCTGTTGGTTTGATTCATCTTCATATTTTAATTTGGGAAATAAAAATGAATCGTAAACTGAGAGCCGTCGAGCAGAAGTATTTGTACTTTATTTAATTTTTTGTATTCTGTTATCTTAGTCATAAGCTGTGTGTGTGTGTGTGTGTGTGTGTGTGTGTGTGTGTGTGTGTGTGTGTGTGGTGTGTGTGTGTGTGTGTGTGTGTGTGGTGTGTGTGTGTGTGTGTGTGTGTGTGTGTGTGTGTGTGTGTGTGTGTGTGTGACCAAGTTAAGACCACTCATTTTAAAAAATGATATTTATTTCCTGCTCTTTCAAGTGGAGACGAAGCTAATTATTTAGATAATAAAAAATGTAGTAAGTTGCAAAAAAGAGATATTTTGGTTTTACAATTTTGAAAATATGTATTTTTTTCATGACTCAAAGTCAAAAATCACTCCAGACGAGTTCTTCAGAAATCACAGGATTAATGATTTGTTGTTATTGTTGTTGTCTTCCTCCTCCTGTGTGTGGGGTCGTTCTGACGGGACGGACGGGTTTGATAGTTGTTGCCTGAACCTGTAAATACTTCTTTTGGTAAAGTTTTATATAAACATGAACTCAAAACTCTGCAGTTTGTCTTAATTTGTAGTTTAAAGGTCACCTATTATTAAAAATCCTCTTCTTCATGTCTCTTCTACATCAACATGTGTCCCCTCTTCTCCGTGTCTCTTCTACATCAACATGTGTCCCCTCTTCTCATGTCTCTTCTACATCAACATGTGTCCCCTCTTCTCCGTGTCTCTTCTACATCAACATGTGTCCCCTCTTCTCCGTGTCTCTTCTACATCAACATGTGTCCCCTCTTCTCCGTGTCTCTTCTACATCAACATGTGTCCCCTCTTCTTCATGTCTCTTCTACATCAACATGTGTCCCCTCTTCTCCGTGTCTCTTCTACATCAACATGTGTCCCCTCTTCTCCGTGTCTCTTCTACATCAACATGTGTCCCCTCTTCTCCGTGTCTCTTCTCCATCAACATGTGTCCCCTCTTCTCCGTGTCTCTTCTACATCAACATGTGTCCCCTCTTCTTCATGTCTCTTCTACATCAACATGTGTCCCCTCTTCTTCATGTCTCTTCTACATCAACATGTGTCCCCTCTTCTCCGTGTCTCTTCTACATCAACATGTGTCCCCTCTTCTCCGTGTCTCTTCTACATCATGTGTCCCCTCTTCTCCGTGTCTCTTCTACATCATGTGTCCCCTCTTCTCCGTGTCTCTTCTACATCAACATGTGTCCCCTCTTCTTCGTGTCTCTTCTACATCAACATGTGTCCCCTCTTCTCCGTGTCTCTTCTACATCAACATGTGTCCCCTCTTCTCCGTGTCTCTTCTACATCAACATGTGTCCCCTCTTCTCCGTGTCTCTTCTACATCAACATGTGTCCCCTCTTCTCCGTGTCTCTTCTACATCAACATGTGTCCCCTCTTCTCCGTGTCTCTTCTACATCAACATGTGTCCCCTCTTCTCCGTGTCTCTTCTACATCAACATGTGTCCCCTCTTCTCCGTGTCTCTTCTACATCAACATGTGTCCCCTCTTCTCCGTGTCTCTTCTACATCAACATGTGTCCCCTCTTCTCCGTGTCTCTTCTACATCAACATGTGTCCCCTCTTCTCCGTGTCTCTTCTACATCAACATGTGTCCCCTCTTCTCCGTGTCTCTTCTACATCAACATGTGTCCCCTCTTCTCCGTGTCTCTTCTACATCAACATGTGTCCCCTCTTCTCCGTGTCTCTTCTACATCAACATGTGTCCCCTCTTCTCCGTGTCTCTTCTACATCAACATGTGTCCCCTCTTCTCCGTGTCTCTTCTACATCAACATGTGTCCCCTCTTCTTCATGTCTCTTCTACATCAACATGTGTCCCCTCTTCTTCGTGTCTCTTCTACATCAACATGTGTCCCCTCTTCTCCGTGTCTCTTCTACATCAACATGTGTCCCCTCTTCTCCGTGTCTCTTCTACATCAACATGTGTCCCCTCTTCTCCGTGTCTCTTCTACATCAACATGTGTCCCCTCTTCTCCGTGTCTCTTCTACATCAACATGTGTCCCCTCTTCTTCGTGTCTCTTCTACATCAACATGTGTCCCCTCTTCTTCGTGTCTCTTCTACATCAACATGTGTCCCCTCTTCTCCGTGTCTCTTCTACATCAACATGTGTCCCCTCTTCTTCGTGTCTCTTCTACATCAACATGTGTCCCCTCTTCTCCGTGTCTCTTCTACATCAACATGTGTCCCCTCTTCTTCATGTCTCTTCTACATCAACATGTGTCCCCTCTTCTTCATGTCTCTTCTACATCAACATGTGTCCCCTCTTCTACATCAACATGTGTCCCCTCTTCTCCATGTCTCTTCTACATCAACATGTGTCCCCTCTTCTTCATGTCTCTTCTACATCAACATGTGTCCCCTCTTCTCCATGTCTCTTCTACATCAACATGTGTCCCCTCTTCTTCATGTCTCTTCTACATCAACATGTGTCCCCTCTTCTCATGTCTCTTCTACATCAACATGTGTCCCCTCTTCTTCATGTCTCTTCTACATCAACATGTGTCCCCTCTTCTTCATGTCTCTTCTACATCAACATGTGTCCCCTCTTCTTCATGTCTCTTCTACATCAACATGTGTCCCCTCTTCTTCATGTCTCTTCTACATCAACATGTGTCCCCTCTTCTCCATGTCTCTTCTACATCAACATGTGTCCCCTCTTCTTCATGTCTCTTCTACATCACCATGTGTCCCCTCTTCTCCATGTCTCTTCTACATCAACATGTGTCCCCTCTTCTCCATGTCTCTTCTACATCAACATGTGTCCCCTCTTCTCCATGTCTCTTCTACATCAACATGTGTCCCCTCTGTGGATAGAGACTCTGAAAGTTTCAGGAACAAAGATTTTCTCTCTTTTTGATCCATTTCTATAAAAACCTGTCTGAAAATGAGCTGATCAGATTTTGGCCACTTTATGATGTCATAACGATGTGTTGTCTTGGTAACCATTAGCCAATCAGCAACAAGGTAACCCAATGATCTGTTTGGTGTTTCAGCCAATCAGAGTATCCGTATATATCTGAGACCTGATATATTGATGAAGAACAGTATAATAGGGGACCTTTAATACCTTCATAATTGTCTTGTTATTAGTTAAGACACGCACACGCACACACACACACAGACACACAGACACACACAGACACACACACACACACACACACACATCAGAATGATGGTTCTTTATTCAAGATATTGTAATGTTTCCTTCAGATAATTGTTTATTTTATAGTCCATGGCATAATGCTATACTATATTTAATTAAAATGTATAAATAACAGAACTATTACACAAAACTGAACCATAAAAAAGAGCAGGTATGACGCATTGAAGGACTATTAATTGCAATAAAATGTGTATTTATTATATTTGTGTTAAATAATAAAAAATATGTATATTTTTTCTTTTAAATGTGATATTTGAATAAAGGTATTCTCTTTTGTATATTTCCAAAGTAATATTTACAGAAATGTAAACACACAAAAGCGAACCTAAAACAAAAGGAAACATTTATTCATGCTTCACAAATAATACAATTCTTCTCAATTCTCAGTGACTTAGCATAAAAAGTGTAACTCACCAAAGATGTTTCATAACATAAACATTATTTAGCAGAGGTGTGCCAATACAGTGATGCGTGACATGTAAGTGATAAACAAACTAACGACTCCACTCCCAATATTCATTGAAATGATTTTATTGACTTAAAAATGATCGTATTTCTTCCACTAAGAAAAAAAAACTCCACTCCACCACGGCGCACCAACGGCTGGAACTGCGACAACAACAACTTTACGGCAGCACGGTCCAACTCTGTTCACAGTTTCTGATCCACTGACAAGTCCTTAAAGTGAAACCCAACTCCCCGCGGGCGGGGGCAAAACGCAACATCTTACAAGAAACAGCGTCTGAGGGCTTCTTAACATTTAACAAACTATGAATGTGTCATACCCACTTAACGGGAAGAAACTCAGCTATCAGACAATATTAACCATTTTTAGCAAAACAAAACACAAGGGTATTAACAAAGGCTCTGAATTAGCTCTGGAAAAAATGCTAACGCACTTAGCACATAACTCACGTTAAAATACCCTTATTACTTCTGCACAAACAAGATTACGATTAGCAAACTGAGATTCCACAGATTCCAGACATATAAGTATCATCCCTGAGCGATCAGAACTCGCGATATGGGAAGCAAAACCAGACCACGTAGCACGTGTCTTACCTTAAGGGCGACTGTGGCTGCGAGGGAGTGCGGTCGTCTTTCAACCAGAAGGTTGTGGGTTCGATCCCAGCCCGTGCAGTCAACATGTCGATCCTTGGGCAAGATACTTAACCCTGAGTTGCTCCCGATGGCATGGCCAACGGTGTGTGAATGTTAGTTCCTAGAGCAAGTGGTACTGCTCTCTATGAATGGGTGAATGACATGTAGTATGTAAAGCGCTTTGAGGGGTCGTAAAAGACTGGATAAAGTGCTATATAAGTACAGTTCATTTACCATTTACCTTTGTTGTTTTCTGATCAAAAGTTGTGTTCAATTAAAACGATAAAAACGCTGCTGAAGGTTAATCCAAAGTGTCTGTGTCACTTTGAAATGATTTCTGATAATCCATCAATCCATTTTTATGTCAATAACAGAGATTTTATATTAGCTGCGATGATAGCTACTAGAGTGTATCACAGCTTACCGGTTCATTCTGGCTACGCATCACTCATTCACCAATGGGTAATGTTTAGATGGATTTTAGGAACTTCCCCTCGATTCTATTGGCTCTAACGGTTAAAATGAGGTGTCGATCATCAAAATCGAACGAGGGGGCCATAGATATGGAAAATCCACCCAAATGACCCCAGACGTGTTTTTTTTTGCTAAACCTCTCTAAAAAGGTAAAATGTCACTTGTTTTGCATCAATCTTGATACAGGGTACATCTTATATGTTGTAGTTTGGATTCCTACAGCTTTTAGTCTACTATCCCATCATTCAAGGGTGGTTTAAACTAAGTAATGTTTTTTTTGTTGGACGGACACTATAATTAAAAATGTGTTACTGTGTTCAATCTGAATTTACTTTAAAATAAAGACATCTATATTAATTCTGACTGTTCTCCATCCAACTCACAAGTTTATCATTACTCAATTATTCATTTACCCCTTTTAGAAGTGAAGATAGAGTCAATTGTTCTGGGAATGTCATTTTCGAGCCTGAGGCCTGAAAAACAGGCTCGGGGCTCAACAGGTTGAACGGAAGAGGCCCCAAGATGGAGCCTTGAGGAACCCCACATGTCATATTTGTCAACTCAGATGTGTATTTACTGGAAAACAGGCTCGGGGCTTGACTACACGGCAGAGCCCACATCGTGTTCCTGTTAGTGTTCACTTCCTCTCTGCCTTCTTCTGGTGATTGATCTGACGTCCAGCGCTCCGTCTTTTAACTTCATTTACTGTCTCTTTCTTGATCCTCCTTAGCAACGGTCAATAACTCCTTGACAGCGGTTTTACTGGATTAACAACCTGTCACGTGTTCTGAATTGACCAATCAGAATCGAGTATTCAACTAAACCATGTAATGAAAAGTGGTATTTTGTCCGCTGAGTTTTTTAACTCAATCTATTTTTTTTAATGTTTAAAATCTTATTTTATTCCCACACTGTATTATAAGCTCTGTGTTTGTGGTCGTTTTGTGATACAAGACAATTATATTTAATTTAATTTATTTCTTTATGTTTTCTCTTCTTCTGTCCTGCAGGTGTTCAGGGAAACAGAAAGGATCATGAGAGACAGCGCCCCCCTCCTGCTGCTGACGGTACTGCAGTGTTAATGTTATACTGCAGTACCGTATTAATACTGCAGTTTTGTTATTATGGTACTGCAGTGAGACAGACAGGAGACATACAGCAGAGAGACAGGAGAGACAGACAGGAGAGAGACAGGCATGAGACAGACAGACAGACAGCAGAGAGACAGGAGAGACAGGAGAGACAGACAGGAGACATACAGACAGCAGAGAGACAGGAGAGACAGACAGGAGTGAGACAGACAGGAGACAGACAGCAGAGAGACAGAAGAGACAGACAGGAGAGAGACAGGAGAGACAGACAGAGAGACAGGAGGTACAGACAGGAGAGACAGACGGGAGAGAGACAGACATGAGACAGACAGGAGAGAGACAGACAGCAGAGAGACAGGAGAGACAGACAGGAGAGAGACATACAGCAGAGAGATAGGAGAGACAGACAGAGAGACAGGAGATACAGACAGGAGAGACAGACGGGAGAGAGACAGACATGAGACAGACAGACAGACAGACAGACAGACAGGAGAGAGACAGACAGCAGAGAGACAGGAGAGACAGACAGGAGACAGACAGACAGGAGACAGACAGACAGGAGACAGACAGACAGCAGAGAGACAGGAGAGACAGACAGGAGAGAGACAGACAGCAGAGAGACAGACAGGAGACAGACAGCAGATAGACAGACAGGAGAGAGACAGACAGGAAAGAGAGACAGGAGAGAGACAGACAGCAGAGAGAGAGACAGGAGAGAGACAGGAGAGACAGACAGGAGAGAGACAGACAGCAGAGAGACGAGAGAGACAGACAGAGAGACAGCAGAGAGACAGACAGCAGAGAGACTGACAGGAGATAGACAGACAGCAGAGAGACAGACAGGAGAGAGACAGGAGAGAGAGAGACAGGAGAGACAGACAGGAGAGAGACGGACAGCAGAGAGACAGACAGGAGACAGACAGGAGAGAGAGACAGGAGAGAGACAGACTGTACTCTGTTTTAGGTACTTAAACACAAGCAGCCTTTACTTTTAAGTCACTCCTGAACAATGTGACATCACAGTATTATTACATCCCAAAATGTAAACACCATAACGTTGCTTCTTACAGAAATTGATGAAATCTAGTTATTATATATAATTAAAAAAAAATGTTGTCCAGTTAAAAAAGGAGAAGTGCGTTTTCGGCGAGCTGTTATACAGAATATATTCATAATAATAAACATGATTAATAATATAAGTGAAGCTTGTCTCAGCAACATATGGGACACTTTTAAATATATAATAATTATATATGAGAATATTTGTATTTATACACAAATTGTGACAAGCATCGTGAGTATTTTTGATCCTAAAATGATTATCCTATATTATCATTTCAAAGTAAAACATTGTATTTCTTATTGCAAAAATGTTAGTGATCGTTTTGGCGGGAAACATTTAGACAGCGTTTGTTTTTTACTAAACGAATAATTGTGACCAAAAAAACTAAAATTATGGATTTCTTTTTTTGTCAAAATGATTTAAAAATGTCAAAAATGTTGAAATGTTTAGACCTATTGTCTTCATTTGTGTGCCTTTCGTTTTTGAACACAGACTTGCCGCACTCAGATCCTTTACAGCTTGACTTAAAACATAAACCAACACATTTTGATGAACATAAATACAAATGACGTTTTTCAATCAAGCTAATTTTAAGAAAAAACTATTTTGTGAGTATTTATTTGTAAAGTCTGTAACACTAAAGTGGCTTTTATTGTAAACGTTTACAGTTTTAAAAAGGATTTTCAGATGTGTATTGTATCTTCAACACCGTGTAACACTCCTTGTTATAAATGTTGGTTCACCTCCACCTGAGTGCCTTAAAGTCTTTAAAGGTCCCATGGCATGATTTTCTCGTTATTACCCGTCCCCATCCTGAGTATGGTGACGTGACCATACCCAAATGGACCAATACACACACACACACACACACACACACACACACACACACACACACACACACACACACACACACACACACACACACACACACACACACACACATCTTTTCTCAGCTGCTCTGTGGATCTCCACTCACAGTTCGCCACACACTCACGTGTGTGCTCACTGCTCAGGCTGAGTTCCTCGGTGTCTCGTTGTCCCCCCACGCAGCAACCAGGAAACGACCAGGAGCTCCAACAAGCCGTGTGGGACAGAGAGTGAATACACACACTACACAGAGATGCTGTGAGAAACCAATGTGAGTTTGGAACATTGAACAATGTAAATCTATTCTAGTCGACCTCAACAATGGAATCATGATCAGTGGAAATGGCCATGACGTGGAACCTTTAAGCTGTATTTAGTTTTTATGTTTAAACTGTTCATTTTGAAGGTTTTAAGGTGGAAAGTAAAAATGTAAAATGTCTCTGAGGTTTTATGAACTCGGCTGATTTTAATCTGTGAATGTTTCCTCTAAAGTGCCTTCAAACTGATTTATAATGTGAAAAATTACAGATCTTTAAGAAAAATTAGAATTTTGCACTTTGAGAAATTCTCTCATCACTCCAAACATTTCATTATCTCCTCTTTCAAGAAAACACCATTTTATTTATGAATACATAAGTATTTAATGTCTTTTTTTGCGCATGTTGTTGTTTATGTATTATTATGTCGTTATTGTGATTTTGTCTAATGCTTGGTTAGTTGTCTTGCTCATGTTGACATGTGTTGGGTTTCTGTTTTTTTGTGTTGCATTTTTGTTGTTTTGTGTTGCATTTTTGTTGTTTTGTGTTGCATTTTAGTTGTTTTGTGTTGCATTTTTGTTGTTTTGTGTTGCATTTTTGTTGTTTTGTGTTGCATTTTAGTTGTTTTGTGTTGCATTTTAGTTGTGTTGTCTTGCGTTATTGTTGTTTTGTGTTGCATTTTAGTTGTTTTGTGTTGCATTTTAGTTGTGTTGTCTTGCGTTATTGTTGTTTTGTGTTGCATTTTAGTTGTTTTGTGTTGCATTTTAGTTGTGTTGTCTTGCGTTATTGTTGTTTTGTGTTGCATTTTAGTTGTTTTGTGTTGCATTTTAGTTGTTTTGTGTTGCATTTTAGTTGTTTTGTGTTGCATTTTAGTTGTGTTGTCTTGCGTTATTGTTGTTTTTAGTAGTTTTTTGTTGTACTTTATTTTTTATTCTTAATTATATTAGCTAAATGTCTTTTATTTGTTTTCGTTTTATGGTAATGTGGTGGTCTGATGTATAATCCTGCAGCTTCTTGACCTTTGAAATATTTCTATATTTGTTTTGTTTTTGTAGTCTTAGTTTTGTGAAAATTAAATAAACAAATAAAAGATATATAATTATTAATTGGTTGACTTCAGTGTCTATCTTTTCAACAGAAAACACATGAAACAGATAAAGGCAAAATAAAACATATTTATATATATTTTGTTAAAAATAAATACCTGAGAGATGAGGAATGTGCAGGTATATGTGAAAATAAAAATGTATTAAAATCATAATCAAGATAATTATAATGTTTATAAATAAGTTAAATAAATACAATGATTAGAAGTGGAGAAAATACCAAAAAAAATGGTGTATTCTTTTCTATTTAATTGTCATGTCATTTAAATAAATACGTAAATAAATACCTATTGGCTGTAATGTGCTAATCGAACCAGCAGGGGGAGGGGCGGCTGTTTCTGTGTTTTCATCCTGAGAAACTCAAAGAACAAGAGCAGCAGGTGACAGAAACTTTCACATCACAAATTCAACGTAGGCTATAGGAAGAAGTACAGACGAATACAAAAGCAAATCTTCTTCTGCTCTAAACAGTGTTGACTATGGCTGAAAACTGGGAAGAGAAACAAGATGGAGCACAAAGTGTCTTCAAGTCCCTGCCAGGTATTAGTCAGCACCTTCAACACAATGCCAATCGACTTCAAGTCGCTGCCTGGTATTAGCCAAGATCAGTCTCTTTCACATTTTAGATGCAGCCCCGATAGCCCAAATATTATCTCCTGTTAAATTCCGGGTATTTGTCAGCCCCCCCCCTTGTATTTTGTATGACAACAACTCCCTGCCTGTCGCACATTACTGGAAATCAACAAAGTAAAATCCCAACCTGTCAATCTTCATCCAGATATTAGTCGTAGCCTTCCGAACATTTCCCAGAGAAGCTTATTTTTACATCCAGGTATTAGCCGTAGCCTTCCGAACATTTCCCAGAGAAGCTTATTTTTACATCCCGGTATTAGTCAGAACTCTTTACTGCATGTCTGGTTTAAGTCAGGGTCTTTCACACAATGTTGTCGTGATTATACCAAGACATGTCAGTATGTTCCAGTAATAAGTCATATCCCTGCACAGCATGCCAGATTTAAACAGGCGCGTTCCAGTCTCTGCCAAGTATTGCCAAGACCATTAATTCTCCTTTCACATTTTATAGTTGCAGCCCTCCAAATGGTTCCTATTTTTTACAGGTATTAGTCAGCATCCACCAATATTTAAGTTATTAGTCAGATTGCATGTCAGGTATTAGTCAGGTCCCACTACACCACTGACATTGTTTTCTCTCTTCTCTCAGGACTACTGATGAAGAGACTCAGAGAGGTGAGTCTGACTTTTCTAAACCTTGTTCAGATGGACAATGAGCACAAATATTTAAAGAGCCACTTCTGGTGGGGTGTGTAGTTGTTTTCAGGCTCTTTTCTGGTCATTTCCCTGCTGAAAAACCCAGCATGGACCAGTTTAGGATAGTTGCTTGTTTTAGCTGGTGTTAGGCTGGCATTGCTGGTTCAAGACCAGCCTAACACCAGCTTAATCATCATCTTTGCTGGTTTTAGCTGTAGTTAAGCTGGTCTATGCTGGTGAAGCTGGCATTTATTCTGGTCTACCATCAGTCTTGCTGGTGAAACTGAAACAGACAGACAGACAGAGAGGTCGGGACACGGGGGAACAGCGAGGTGGCAGTGGTTGAAACAAAGCGGTATAAAACATGATTTTTACTGGCGCTAACGTTACGTCCACATGGTTCCGTCGCGTGCTTCAACGGAGACGCTTCCCATTCACGCTGGGTGTTTCTCAATGTCGAGGACGCTTGCTTGGTCGCACATGTACCTCCGAGTCAGTTGCTTCAGAAGCGAGGCAAGAATCCTTCCTAGCCTCGGAAAACGAAGAATTGTGGAACAGGCTAACAGGTGTGCGTCATATGCGAGGCCCCGCCTTAAATGGTCTGTGCGCAAAGCATTGTGGGGATTTTAAGACGGCGGAAGATACACATGTGCAGCCTCGAAATTTCCCGCAACGAAGTACGCCGGCCTCGGTAGAATTAAAAGTATCCTGGACATTGGAACAGTCCTTCGGCGGGACTCGATGACGTAGCATCCTTGAAATAGTGGCTCTGGAGCAGCCTTCCTCGACATTGAGAAACACCCTTTGAACGGGGGGACTTCAAGTGCATTGTGGCTCCGTCGCGTCGCTTTGCCTCCGTTGCTCGCTTCGAAAATTGAGAAAAGTTCAACTTTTCAAGCGTCGACGGAAGCGCCAGTCGACGTGTACATTTATTTTCAGTTTGCTTCAAGAAGTGGCTTCAACAGACAGAGATGCAGGCGAGATTGGGGGAAAACATGATGGACATGAACAAGGAAAAGCAAAAAACACTTTCTTTGTTGCGTTTTTCTTATCATACATGTTACTGTACATTTTTATTGTAAACCAGCCAACAATTCCAGCCTGATATCTACTGGCTGGTCTTTCCAGCAGGGTTTGCAGATTTTTTACGGTATTATATATCTTTTACTGTTGTTGTTGTTGTTGTTGTTGTTGTTGTTGTTGTTGTTGTTATTTTAAGTCTTTTTGGTAGTTTTGCATCCCTCACTAATCTTATTTAATTTCTTTGTGGTTGTTTTGCATCACCTTTCCAAACAAATATATTGTCTTAACTCCTGGTTTAAGGCGGCACAATTTGAAATCTGAATTGCGATTATATTTTACTTAAAGGTGGGGTATGTCATTTTGGAGAAAGCAGCTCGAGTGCGCTAGAATTTGAAAATACACGACCGAAACAAATCTGCCCCTTCCTTCAGACTTCCTCACAGAGCCCCTCCTCCAACACACACGGACGCGCACATGACCAATGAGGGCACGAGATAAGTGTGTGCCCCGATGGAAGGCTGACAGGCAGGCAGGCCGTCCAGTTACTTTAGCCGGCTCAGATGATTGGTCGAGCTTTTTACAGCGCCACGGCTTCCACAGATGATATGTTTTTATTGTCAAAGCACTTCAGATATTCATTGCTATCGGGATGTTAAGAGCATTCCATGGAATATAACACAATGTGTTTCTGAAATGCCTACCCCACCTTTAAGTTGCAAAAGCGATATGATTCATGCTTGGAGTCCTAATTCACATTATCATTGTAAAATATATAAATCAATCATGGAGTGTTTTGATCTTCACCTCACACGTGTTTTGTTAATTTAACTGTAGAAACTGGAAGATGGTTAAAGCATTACCAACATCCCATAATAATTCAAAGGTTTCTAAAACTGAATGAGGACATTTTGAATTTCCCAGAACAAGAATGAATGGTTATGGGTTGTTGTTTGTTTTTCTTGGAAAGGACGATTTATTAATGTTCAACGATCTTGAGTAGCCTACGGGTGATATTTAAACGAGTTCTTAACGGCGAGATAATTCACTTTTATCTTCACCATCTTAACATTAAGGAGAAATTATTGTTATTTCTTTATAGCACTGCTTCTATGGACACAGATTGCTTTAAAGAGTCCTCTCCTGCTGATGTTCAGGTGTATATCAGTAGTTTAGTGCCTCTACTTTAAAGAGTCCTCTCCTGCTGATGTTCAGGTGTATATCAGTATGTAGTGTCTCTACTTTAAAGAGTCCTCTCCTGCTGATGTTCAGGTGTATATCAGTATGTAGTGTCTCTACTTTAAAGAGTCCTCTCCTGCTGATGTTCAGGTGTATATCAGTATGTAGTGTCTCTACTTTAAAGAGTCCTCTCCTGCTGATGTTCAGGTGTATATCAGTATGTAGTGTCTCTACTTTAAAGAGTCCTCTCCTGCTGATGTTCAGGTGTATATCAGTATGTAGTGTCTCTACTTTAAAGAGTCCTCTCCTGCTGATGTTCAGGTGTATATCAGTATGTAGTGTCTCTACTTTAAAGAGTCCTCTCCTGCTGATGTTCAGGTGTATATCAGTATGTAGTGTCTCTACTTTAAAGAGTCCTCTCCTGCTGATGTTCAGGTGTATATCA
This sequence comes from Champsocephalus esox, assembly GCA_036324585.1. Taxonomy (NCBI): domain Eukaryota; kingdom Metazoa; phylum Chordata; class Actinopteri; order Perciformes; family Channichthyidae; genus Champsocephalus; species Champsocephalus esox. Next base: position 41,067,950 of record CM070476.1, on the reverse strand, counting down.
GTATGTAGTGTCTCTACTTTAAAGAGTCCTCTCCTGCTGATGTTCAGGTGTATATCAGTATGTAGTGTCTCTACTTTAAAGAGTCCTCTCCTGCTGATGTTCAGGTGTATATCAGTATGTAGTGTCTCTACTTTAAAGAGTCCTCTCCTGCTGATGTTCAGGTGTATATCAGTATGTAGTGTCTCTACTTTAAAGAGTCCTCTCCTGCTGATGTTCAGGTGTATATCAGTAGGTAGTGTCTCTACTTTAAAGAGTCCTCTCCTGCTGATGTTCAGGTGTATATCAGTATGTAGTGTCTCTACTTTAAAGAGTCCTCTCCTGCTGATGTTCAGGTGTATATCAGTATGTAGTGTCTCTACTTTAAAGAGTCCTCTCCTACTGAGGTTCAGGTGTATATCAGTATGTAGTGTCTCTACTTTAAAGATTCTTCTCCTGCTGATGTTCAGGTGTATATCAGTATGTAGTGTCTCTACTTTAAAGAGTCCTCTCCTGCTGATGTTCAGGTGTATATCAGTATGTAGTGTCTCTACTTTAAAGAGTCCTCTCCTGCTGATGTTCAGGTGTATATCAGTATGTAGTGTCTCTACTTTAAAGAGTCCTCTCCTGCTGATGTTCAGGTGTATGTCAGTATGTAGTGTCTCTACTGTCTCCATGATTTAACGTTCAAAAAGCTCTTTATTCTTCTCATACTGTCTGTGCTGCAGCACCTCTTTTCACCCTCTGTCTGACACCAGAGCCCAGTCTGCTCTGATTGGTTAGCTGGCCGGCTCTGTTGTGATTGGTCAACAGCTTAGAGATGTCCCGCCCCTTAGCTTGTCACGTACAATGTGTTGGATCGCTAGCAAATAGGAGCACTAGTGTTCCATAGTGATGTCACTATGTTAAGGAAGTAAACAAAGAGTCCAATTGAGGCATTTCACAGGGATTTTAGCCTTTGCAGACCATTTACATGCACTAAAACCCTTTATTCGGACTTGACAAACACTTCTCAGTCCGTCATATTTGCCCCATTGACAGCAGGAAGCTTAGATAAATTAAGGCAAACCAATTTCTTGTTAGACAATTAAAAGTCTAAAGGAAATAAACATAATATCCCAATTTATTGTCCAACCTTCATACGACCTTGTACACCTTTCGACTTCTTGCTTCTATCTAACTCCACTCCCCCCCCCTCCATATACACTTCTGTTTTTATGTAAACAGATATACTGTAATAATGATGTCATACACTTGCATTTCTTATTTTATTTCTTATGTGTCTTTCTTTGTGTGTCCCACATTTCGTTTTTTTGTTTGTTATTCCCCCACTGTAATCCACATCCGCATTGACTGATACTGAATGACTATGGAGGAGGAGGGGGACCCCTGTGACGTCAGAGGCACACAGGGAAAGGGGAGCTTGTCTGACATGAGAGATTGAAAAAACAAAAAAAAAGCAAAGGGTGATCTTGTGAAAGGAACAGAGAGCAAAGGGGGAGGGGTTATAACGATGACGTATCGACGCAGGGGGAGGGACCTACGCGTCACCGTGAGCAGCCGCTTCTCCTTTTAAAGCCTCCGGAGGACCGACAGACGTACAGACCATAGGTACGGACGCGCAGCCGGACCTTAAATACCTCTGAGCGGCTGTACCGGGGACATTTGACAACTGAGAGCACCAGGTTGTTTTCTTTCACCCTGAACCCTGATGGAGCTCCTGCAGCAATCCCTCCACGACCACCGGGTCTGAAGCTCCGGTCCGCCCGGTGTCCTCCCGTTATTCGCTGCCCGGTTCCGTGCACGGGCCGCCGTCTCCTCCGTGACTCTCTGTTCTCATGCGATTCTTCAGACTCACATTCAAGTGTTTCGTGGATTGTTTTTGAAGGTCGCAGCTAGATTCTTGGTTCAATTCTCTTAATTTTTTTGGGGTAATATTTTTTTCATTTTTCACTAGAATCGTGTCTCTTTTTCTGCATTGGAGAAAAGATATGTCTCCAGATTATTACTAGACATTATTCGATTTATTTTTATTTAATTTTCATTCGATTTTAAATACAGATTCTGGAGCATGATCCACGATCCGCCTGCACCTCGCGGAGATTGATAATAATATTGTATTATTACTGGAGAAGGAGCGAGAATAGAGATCCTGCAGCGGGACGAGCTGCACCTGCTGGACTGACTCATCTGTTTCTGACCGGGCTCTGAGGCGGCACACACAAACAGGTTAGAGACTGCAAATACCAGAGCGACCAGTGCAGACTGGGGGGTTTGTTACTGGCATCTGACTGGGAGGAAGAGACTGGTTCTAGTCCTGAAAGGAGAAGAGAAATCAGCAAAGCTACACACAACTGAAATAAACTGTGCAAAAAAGTGCGGACTGCTCCTTTAGCTGGGTTTGAGGGACGGGTGAGAATAACAGATTTAAAGTGTTAACACCTGTAGAGATGTTTGACTTCATCTGACTTGGTTTGGATCTGGTTATTGGGGTGAGTCCAAGTGGGGAAGACCAGATTCTGAAGGGAAAACTTAAGTTAAAGGGACTGAATCTACCAGCAACCAGTGCAGACTGCGGGGTTTGTTATTGGTGTCTGACAGTGAGACTTAAAGGGAAGCAAAGAGAGATTTTTGAAAACATCTGACTTTCTTTGTTTCTGGTTATGTGGGTGAGTGGGAAACCATCAGATTGTGGGGCTCAGAAACAGGAATTAAAGGGAACTTGACCCGGGGTTTTCAACCCTTTTACCAACTTTTTTTTTCAAGTAAACGGTTTCCTGACTGGACTTTTGAGCGATGGAGAAGTCGGCCTCCTCCTGCTCTCTGGTTCTCCTGGAGGAAACCAAGAAGACATCCTTCTTACATCCAAACGGTGCCTGTGGCTACCCCCCAGCGGCTTCTAACGGTAGCCTGGTCCCGTTAACGGGGGCGGGGACCGGTTCTGGAGCATGTGCCGGGCCGGAGAAGAAAGCGCCCCCTGCTGTGGTGCCTTATCAAGAGAGAGAAACATGGACCCGGCAGATGGACTTCATGATGTCCTGCGTGGGATTCGCTGTGGGACTGGGGAACGTGTGGAGGTTCCCGTACCTGTGCTACAAGAACGGAGGAGGTGAGTCTGATCTGAGGAAGAGATGGATGTTAGTTCTGAAAGGGGATTCAAAAGCTACAAAGACACACTGGTCTGACTGCTGCTTTTAATTGTGACAGAACCTGCAGAATTAAAGGAAGCAAAGAGAGGCTTTTGACTTAAGCTGACTTTGTTTGTTCCGATGAGTCTGAGTGGGAGAATATCAGATTTGGGGCAAACACCTGCAAGAATGAAAGGGCAAAGAGGCTGAAGAAACAGATTTTAGTGCTGAAAGAAGAAGATAAGTCGGATTTTTAAAGGTATAAAAAAACAGAGAACACGGGGGACCGTTCCTTTGGCTGGTCCCGAGGAACGAGAGGGAGAACAGATTAGTTGTTAAAAAAAGAGAGATTTTGTTTTACCTCAAGAAGGGAGCAATGAGTTCAGTCTGAGTGACAGGAGTGGTTGAGGATGTGGGCGGGACTTATGTTCAAAGGGGGCGTGGTTTCAACTGAGTCTTTCGTCTAATTTGCATCTCATTGATTTGTTATTGATTGGAAAAGGGTGCGGTTGGTGCGTGTGTGTGTGTGTGTGTGTGTTCTGCAGCTAAACAATACTTAATTCAAAATGTATTTTAACACAGATATCAATATTTATCTTCCTGCAATATTCCACTAGTCCATATTGTGATTACGATAAATCTATTTACAGCCCTTTATAGTTTTATGCTAAATGAATTGTTTTCAAGAAACGTTTGAGCGTATTTCAGTTGGACACAGGATTATATTTAGACAGTCGACAAAATCTTATGAGTGTTAGTCAACCAAGGTTTGTTTAGTTGAGGAAAGCCCCGTGTGTGTGTGTGTGTGTGTGTGTGTGTGTGTGTGTGTGTGTGTGTGTGTGTGTGTGTGTGTGTGTGTGTGTGTGTGTGTGTGTGTGTGTGTGTGTGTGTGTGTGGTGTGTGTGTGTGTGTGTGTGTGTGTGTGTGTGTGTGTGTGTGTGTGTGTGTGTGTGTGTGTGTGTGTGTGTGTGTGTGTGTGTGTGTGTGTGGTGTGTGTGTGTGTGTGTGTGTGTGTGTGTGTGTGTGTGTGTGTGTGTGTGTGTGTGTGTGTGTGTGTGTGTGTGTGTGTGTGTGTGTGTGTGTGTGTGTGTGTACATTTGAAAGGAGCCCTATTGTGCTTATTGAGGTTTTCGTACGTGATAGGCTAAGGGGCGGGACATCTCTAAGCAGTTGACATCACAACAGAGCCGGCCAGCTAACTAATCAGAGCATCTGAACATCAGCAGGAGAGGACTCTTTAAAGTAGAGACACTACATACTGATATACACCTGAACATCAGCAGGAGAGGACTTTTTAAAGTAGAGACACTACATACTGATATACACCTGAACTCAGCAGGAGAGGACTCTTTAAAGTAGAGACACTACATACTGATATATACCTGAACATCAGCAGGAGAGGACTCTTTAAAGTAGAGACACTACATACTGATATACACCTGAACATCAGCAGGAGAGGACTCTTTAAAGTAGAGACACTACCTACTGATATACACCTGAACATCAGCAGGAGAGGACTCTTTAAAGTAGAGACACTACATACTGATATACACCTGAACATCAGCAGGAGAGGACTCTTTAAAGTAGAGACACTACATACTGATATACACCTGAACATCAGCAGGAGAGGACTCTTTAAAGTAGAGACACTACATACTGATATACACCTGAACATCAGCAGGAGAGGACTCTTTAAAGTAGAGACACTACATACTGATATACACCTGAACATCAGCAGGAGAGGACTCTTTAAAGTAGAGGCACTACCTACTGATATACACCTGAACATCAGCAGGAGAGGACTCTTTAAAGTAGAGACACTACATACTGATATACACCTGAACATCAGCAGGAGAGGACTCTTTAAAGTAGAGACACTACCTACTGATATACACCTGAACATCAGCTGGAGAGGACTCTTTAAAACCAGACTGTTTCTCTATATAAGCTTGTGCTATAAAGAGATAACAGAACGTGCATGCCGTAATTGACCAATAGGAATTGAGTATTCAACAAAGCCCTGTATTTATAGTTTTCACCCTACAGTATAATAGAAGGCGGATATTTGGCCTTGAGGTCACGTGTTTTTAAGGTAAACAACAACATTTCCCGTAGAAGAAAGTTACGATCTGTAGAGCCAGGAAAAAATGAATATTTAACAGTCGGCTGTGAAAAACAGAAACAAACCGTTGACTTCACTTTTATCACTCACCTCTTACTGTGCAGTCGTGGATCATTGACTCGTACAAGTTACTGTGAAACTGTGTTTTCCTTTCACTCTGAGACAGCCGTCTGAACAAAGGTTGTTTACCAGAAAGTAAATACAAATACAAAAAATACAAAAGTGAATTCTTCAGATGTTCAATTTACAACGATATGAAACTGAGAAAATCCTGTTTGGCATTTAAAACATATAATTGAATTGACCAATTCTTACATTTCGCTCTAGTTGGAATCTGATTAACATTTTAGTAAATCATGGATACGAATTAATGGATATAAAATACTAAATAGAAATGTTTCAAGCAAGACTGTCCAACTTTTGGTGGACCGCTGCATTCCCTCTGCAGCGGGTCGCCCCGTCTAAGCGTCCTTAATCGTCCTCAAGCGGCCAGGCCAGATGTTGGTGGCCTTTCCATATAGCGTCACGCCGGCTAGCGGGTACTTTTCCCCTCTTTTTCCGGCCCCATAAAATCGTGGTTCTATCCGGCCAGGGCTGAACTCGTGACGTCAACTCTCTCGACTGCTGATTGGTCAGAGAGAATCGTCACAAGATCGCGCGCCGATCATCCCTAGCGTCGCATGTATATCTAGAAGCAAGCTTGCAGCATTTTTATAATAATAATCCTTATATTAAAGACTCTCAAAGAGCTTTACACATACATGTAATGGTCATCTACTGTGGACAATACCCACAGGAGAACATCCGGGGGAAGTGTCTTGCCCAAGGACACAACGGCCCGACGCAGTGGGGCGGGAGCGGGATTCGAACTGGAGTTCCCCAACGCCCCCTTGATCTGATGATCAAACGCACAGACCACTGCGCCACCCGTCCCTAAATACACTGCAGTTTTACTCGGCGTCGCTCCACCCAAAAAGCCGATCGCCCCGCCTACACTGCGTCGCTACCCCAGGTCCTAGACTGTAAGGGGAATGCGCCACGGCCTCGGACGGCCAGCGAGGCGGCCGAGGCCTGAGCGAGGAGGCCGAGGCCTGAGCGAGGACGCTTACGGGCGCTTAAACCCCGCTGCAGTGGAAACGTGCCGTCAGTGAAATGTGTGTTCGCCTGTTTGATAGTAATTGAGTAAAAGCCCGTCGACATGGAGAGGAGGAGCCCAGTGTTCCTCGTCTCTGTCCAAATGAGACGACCGAGACAAACTGCTGACGGAGATTCAAGATTTGTTTTTTATTCGCTGAAAAGGTCTCTTTCACACAGTTGGACGGAAAGGTCTGAATGTTCACACAGATAGGAGGAAGAGGAGGAGGAGGAGGAGGAAGAGGAGAAGGTCAGACTCATGTTAAATCACTAAGTATCAAAAGAAAAGGGTGAGTTCTCACATTACAGAGGCATGCTGATCTAAAGGTCGCCTCCTCCCCTCCTCTCCACTCTGCTGCCTCACACCTGATTTATAAAACAATGTTTCTCTTTGGAGGCGTTTTATCTGCAGCACGGCGCCATCGCTATGGAGCTCCGAGTCTCTTATTTACGCCATCGTCGCCCAACAACTGTTTAAAATGGGCTTCTTCACAGCATGAGAACAATGGAGCTTTTTGAACTTTAAAGCATGGAGACATGTCACGAAGGGGACCAGAGAGAGTTACACACCCACACACACACACACACACACACACACACACACACACACACACACACACACACACACACACACACACACACACACACACACACACACACACACACACACACACACACACACACTCACTCACTCACTCACACTGTATCCCAACTTCTGTCCTATTTATGTCTTTGTGATGTCCTTATCATTCTGTCCTCCATGACCCTCATCCTCCCTCCCCTCAACAAAGTTGCAATGTATTATACTGCAGAGTGTGTGTGTGGGTGTGTGTGTGTGGTACGTGTGTCCTTGGTGTAGTGAACACACAGACGCACACACACACACACTGATTCTCTGCTCCAATGATTATGAAATGACCTGCAGCTCCGTGTTCATCTTTCAGAGATCAGCCCTGTCCTCGGGCAACTACTGTGTGTGTGTGTGTGTGTGTGCGTGTGTATATATTTGTGAGCACCAGCTTTGGTTGGAGACCTTATCACACAGGACATGTAGTCCCGTTCTTAGAGATAAGGTGTTAGCAGATCACCCCAAAGCTGCTTTTTCCAACTCCGAATAGTTTGATATGGTAGCATTAAGATGAACACAACCGTAAAGCAGCTCCAGTCGCCGTGTGAAGCTGTCAGAGGTCATTGAGGATGTTTCAAAGGATGAAGGAGAATTCAGACTAGATCGTTTGGTGTAGATTTCGCGTTGGAAGCAGGGTGCATTTCCTCCGTGCTGATGCAGCAATACCGGCTCTATAGGTCAGGCTGGGGTGCAAGTGGCTTTCTGCTTCGCCTGGAGCTCGGGATCCAACAGTGCTTCCAATATTTGAACATTTTCAAATCATAAACCACACATTCCCTCTTGGGTTTGCATTTAAAGATGAGGAATCGGCTGCTTTGATGCTGAACATCGGTGTTGTATCCACTAAGAAAACTGATTGGGACTCAATGTGAGGAATTGTCAAAGAACTGGACTGATGAGCAGTTCGGAAAATGGCAATAAAACGTTATCCTTAGTTTTAGAATTCAACTGATTATTAGAGAGTTTTGTTGGTTTCAAGGGTAAGGAAAGAGTGTTTAAGGTTGTAGTGGTCTTTCAGGAGTGTCTGAGGGTCCTTGGCTATCATCAAGTAGTCCCTAAAGACTGCCTAAAGGACCTTTTATTGTGATCAAATGGTCGTGAAGGAAACGATTTACCTTGATGAGGTTAAAGGGGCTTTTGAAGCGTTTCCAAGTGTCTGTGTTAGAGTTGCAGTACTGATCATTTCTACAGTCAGACAGATCCTATCAGAGGTCATCAGGTGCTTATCAGCCTCTCATTGGTCCGTTCAGGCGTTCATGCTCTGCTGCGCTTTTCCCTGGTAATGAACCTTTGCTCGGGTCAACGATGAACGTATGAATGCTTTTTAACGGCCGCTGTGTGTGTGTGTGTGTGTGTGTTGTGTGTGTGTGTGAATGAAGACGGGCGGCCAAGTGTGACATCATCATCCCTCGCTCCACGTGGACCAGAGATTAACAGGAGTGGCCTGTAATCTCTTAATCCTGTTGGCAGACTTCACTGCGCTCCCCGTTCCCTCATGCTTTCATCCCCTCCCATTTCTAGGGGTCCTGGACAGTGGCGACTGGTCATTAGGGGCTGTGCCCACCTAGTGTCAGCAGAAAGTATTAAAAAAAAATTAAAACATATATTTTAAGATCATGGTTAATAATCTGATTCGTCTCATTGCTGTTTTAGTCCGTGTTCTTCTAATTAGTGTCTACAGTGTGTGCCTATTGAGACGTTTTGAGCCATGTGGGACAAAACCCGATCCTGCCCCTCCCTCTGACTGTCTAAGTGAACGGTGACTGTAAAAACTACACTGCACATGCTCAGAGTATTTTCCTATTTAATGTGTGTGGCAAAAAAATAATGACCAGAGGGGCATAGAGCTGCCATCCCCACCATACGTCACCTCACATAATTCAGAGCTGATTGGCTGTAAGTACGTGTGCCACGAAAAGTGTGGTGTGAAGAGGAGACGAGAGAGAGCTGCAGTGAGGCGTCCTAAAACCAGGAAGTAAGCTGTGCACGGCTTCCCTCGACAAAAAAGCAACGAGATTTCTCCATAGGATTTTAGAAAGTAGCTCAAAATAAGATCTGTGGGAAACGTAGCTGTTAGATAAATGCACGTTTTGTTCAGCCGGATAATATCCACATGTCTACCCTACTTTTATCATTTTCGAATCATAAATCTATCGATTAGATTAGATTTATGATAGACTTTTGAAACTACAAGAATATAAGGAGGACTTTTACAAAAAAGTCATAGAGATTTTTGTCCAGAAGGACAGGCAAATGGACTTCATCTTCAATCAAGGTAAGACTGCAATTTTATTGAAAATGGGATCTTAGAGAGAACAATTCAATATTTAAATGATAAAATTAAAAAAATGTGGGTATCCTTCTGTTGAACTGTCTGTTTAAAAGTAATTGAAGCATCAGACTAAAAGAGCTTTTGAAAATAATATTATATTTTGATTTAGGTCAAAATATAATATTTGTAAACCTGAAGAGTCAGTGCCAGAGCCTCACCAGCCATGAACCTCACTGCAGAAGCTTACAGACATCTAAGTTTTTTGCGCCCCATCACTTTTGTACATATAGAAGCGCCACTGGTCCTGGATGAATGTTTGGAGGTCCTTGTCGATGTTGCAGATGTTTCTGAGGAAGTGCCATAGGGCCTTGACACATTTCAAAGATATATTAGAAGTTTTAGCAACAGATCTGAGGAGCTCCTCCGAAAACAACATACCTTTTAAGAGATATTAGTGTTTGCATATTGCCAACAGATGCACTGAATACCATTACTAGAGTACCTTTTTCAATTTCGGTTCAGAGGGTGTGCTTTGTGCTACTAGGTTAGCCTTTTTGCTACGGGGTTAGCCTTTTACTACTTGCCTAGTCTTATTGGTACTTTATTAGTCTTTTTTCTCCTGCCTTTGTGTTACTGGTTAAGCCTTTGAGCTACTATGTTAGCCTTTGAGCTACTATGTTAGCCTTTGAGCTACTATGTTAGCCTTTGTGCTACTATGTTAGCCTTTGTGCTACTATGTTAGCCTTTGAGCTACTATGTTAGCCTTTGTGCTACTCTGTTAGCCTTTGTGCTACTATGTTAGCCTTTGAGCTACTATGTTAGCCTTTGTGCTGCTATGTTAGCCTTTGTGCTGCTATGTTAGCCTTTGTGCTACTATGTTAGCCTTTTTGCTACTATGTTAGCCTTTGTGCTGCTATGTTAGCCTTTGTGCTACTATGTTAGCCTTTGTGCTACTATGTTAGCCTTTGTGCTACGGTATTAGTCTCTGTGCTACTAGGTTAGCGTCGTTGCTACTGGGATAGCTCATGGGAAGCGGCTCTCACTAGTTCGTTGTGTTCCTGAAGAACTTCTGGACTTGGTGTATGTCCAAATGTTTCCTCCAATTTTCACGAGGGTCATTTACTTAGTCTTTTAAAGCTGGGGGTTGCTGTTGGCGCATTGGCCCATGTATTTGGCTCATGCTCTTCTTGTGCTGGGAGATCACATCCTCGGAAATGAGAGCTAGAAAAGACCATTAAAATGGCGTTCTAGGAAGTACGATGGTTAAGAATTTCTGTGTTGCGGACACAATGAAAAGAAGGACTCTTATTACTATCGACCAGTTTGAAAAACGCCTATTGGTGATCTTTGAAGAGGTTCCACGCGTCCTTTAGTTTCTTGAGAGGGTTCTTGTTCACCTTAAGTAGTTTGGAGGGTCCTTAAATAGTTCAAAAGGTCCTGAATCTTCTAAAGAGTTTCGTCCAGAGGTCCCTGAGAAGGTTCTGGTAATCCTTTTGGAGGTGTCAGAGGTCATTTTAGAGTTCCCATTGGCTCATGAAGTCCCTGGGGTTAATGAGGAGGTCCATTGCCATTCCTCATTAAGTTCTGGAAGATATGACATATAAGGTGGGCAATTTCTTTCTTTAATATGCATCACATGAGACAAACACCTGAGAAAAGCCACCACAGTATTGCAGCATCTCTAATTGGTAGACAGTCTTTCTGTGCACAGTATAAAACCTCATATTGCCCAACCCTAGATCCAGGTGTGCTTTATGCGACTTTCAAAAAGGGACCAGAGATCACAAGATTAGACTCGTCCTTAGAGTTCTTTCATTGATGGTTAAATCATTTCAGTGTTATTGAAGGAGTAATAGGGGAACTCAAGGAGGCATTGATGATACTTGAGGACATTGACGAGGATTTAAGAAGTTACAGCTACATTTAAGTCGAGGCTAAAAACACTACTTTCTACAGCTGCGTACCCAGAAGCCTTTTAACTTGTTTTAGCACCAACCGTATTTACAATGTCGTCTTTAAACTATTTTACATCTCATTAATGCATCGTTTTTATGAAACTGTTATTCCATTATGTTTATTTATTGTGTTCCTCTCCGTTCTAGTATCATGTGTTAATAATCATGTAACGCCCTTTGAATTGCCTCTGCGTCTGAAATGTGCTATATAGATAAACGTACCTTACCTTCCCGCAGTCGTTAAAGAGGTTCAAGAAGTCCTGAACGATTTTTTAGGTGCCTTTTATGCGGGAATACTACATTACTAAATGTTTCATTGATCTTGAAGTGTTTCCCAAGGTCTTGGCGGCAGTGTTAGTGGAAGAGGATACAGTTAACGTAATGATATATATTTGACTTGTGAGTTGTCCGAGTGCATTGAGTGCATTAAGTTTAAGGTTCAGACACGGTGATCACTTATGGTTTGTAGATATGTTAATCAATCATCGACCGGATTCTTTTATGTTGTCCTGACGGTCATCTGATTACAGCAGCAGAGAAGCCAGTATAGCAAGAAAAGGAAATAAACAACAAATGACTATTTACTCTGTAAGTCTAAAAGGGCGGGATATCAAATATAAAATGTGTCCAAGAGACGACCGTCAGTTGTTCGAGTTACATCGCCGTCTATCTTATGTCAGTTTATTGATCTGTACTTATCACTCTTCTCTGTCATGACCCCTGTTTAAAGTCCAGACATAAAATATATTACTACCGCAATAACTGTTCCAGGTGAAGTCAACGTTTTAACAAGGTGATATTGTACCTTATATATTGTATAATGTGTTCCTGAAAATGATAATAAAACAGTTGGAAGTTCAGAGTTTGAATTGAAGTGCAGAGTCATGTTTGGCACAGGTGAGCTATCTATTCCTGTAACCGTGTTCTGGTACAGTATGTGGGCCAGGTGAGCTAAGCTAAGTTAGCATTAGCAAGTTAGTGCGTGGCTGCAGTCACTGAGGGTTTTGGCAGACAAACGGAGAGCTGGAAGACTTGTGTTTTCTTGTGTTTGTGAAGTTTTTTCCCATCATTTTTATGAAGAATTGAGAGTTTGTTGGTTGGAAATATATAATAATACAGTTCAGGACACAAACTGAGCTGAACTCCATCACTGCTGATAAAACATTTACTGAAAGAAAGTCTAAAGAGGTCCTATTATGTTTTGGGGGGTTTCCCTCTCCTGTAGTGTGTTATATATATATACCTTACCTTACCTAATACCATGGGTGCTCAAGCTTTCAGCTGCTCGGCTCACAGACTCTGGAACACCCTGCCACGACACATCCGACAGTCTGATTCCATAACAACATTCAAAACCCAACTCAAAACCCACCTGTTCAAACTGGCATTTTCTCTATAATCTGTACCCTGTGTCCTTTTGTGTCCTTTTGTAGTCAACTTCCTGTTGTTTGTCTCGTTTTACCCCGGCTGATACTTCACTAAATCCACTGTTTTAATTTGTAAGGTAAAATTGTAAATGTAAATTGTAAATCTGTAACCCTGTAAGGTGTCCTTGGGTGTTTTGAAAGGCGCCCCCCAAAATAAATTTATTATTATTATTATTATTATTATTATTATATATGTTTTAGTGCATGTAAATGGAGTGCAGAGGGTCAAATCCCCATATTCCCCAAACATATATTTATGTTAAACAAGATTCAAGGCTTTATTGTCATGTGCACATTAGCTACAGTGTAGATATGGCAATGAAAAACGTCCCAGGCTCCCCAACAATGCAACATGAATATGTATAGGACATAGAACAAACAAAACCAATACAAATAGTTCAGAAATCACAGAATAGAAATAAAATGGTGCAAGAGAATGCTGCAAGTAAATACAAACAAAATATAAATATTGCAAGAAGAGCCTATAAACACATAAATGATATATAGATAAATAAAATCTATCTGAATCTGCCACAGATTCAGACCTCTCTCGACTAACTGAGGTGCACACATTCTTGTCGCTGTCCCCGGAAGGTGTGTGCGGGGATGGGAGAGTCGAGCCCGCCATGCTCCAATCCAGATCTTCGGTCATGCCTACCGGGGAAGGGACAGGAAACTGGAATCCAATCAGCTTTTTACTCTCGCAAGGATCCTGGAGGGGGCCTGGGAGTACGCTTATCCGGTCTACATGTGTATTGTAGACTTGGAGAAGTTGTATGACCGAGTTCCCAGGGAGTTACTGTGGGAGGTGCTGCGGGAGTATGGGGTGAGGGGGTTTCTACTCAGGGCCATCCAATCTCCGTACTCCCAAAGTGAGAGCTGATGTGGGACCTAGGACCAGGTGGAGGGATTATATCTCTTCGCTGGCCTCGGAGCGCCTTGGGACCCCCCCAGTCAGAGCTGGTTGATGAGGGGAAAGGAAAGTTTGGGGCTCTTTGCTGGAACTGATACCCCCGCGACCCGACCACGGAGAAGCGGGAGAAGATGGATGGATGGCCAGTGGGATGAAACTGTCCCTGAGTCTGGTGGTTTTAGTCAGACGGCAGCAGACAGAACAGTTTGTGGCTTAATTAATGAGCAAATAAGAAAAAGAAAGTTAAGTGCAGGACGTGTTGCGGAGTATTTCTATCCAGTCGTTTTTCTTCCTTTAACTTGTGATTATTTACTAATGTTTCGCTGTATTATCTTTTTCTTTCTCTGAGTCTGGTGGTTGTTGTCCTGATGCAGCAGTTTGTTATTGGGGTGATGGGGGTCTTTTATGATCCCGAGGGCTTTCTTCCTGTGCCGCTGGGAGTAGAGATCCTCCATGCAGTTTTCACCACCTTTTTTATTTATTTTATTACTGCACATATTTTATTTCAATGTAAATACTGCTATATTTTACTTAATTTTTTTATATTGTTTTATGTTATTATAGTTTTCTTAAAATAATTTTCTCTGTGTTTTTAATTTTTGTTTTTTATGTAAGCGCCACGACACCAAGTCAAATTCCTCGTACGTGTCAACCTACCTGGCGATAAACCTGATACTGATTCTGATGCAGCCGGCCTCTCTCTGGTGCAACAAACCTTTGGCAGAAAATAAATCCAATATCAGCTTATCTTAATATCTGCACTGTTTGTTATTTGACTAACTTAGTAACAATTTATTGCAAATACAAAGTGCACCAAAAGCTAATTTTGGCCGTTTATCTGATGCTATTACAAGCTTAGCGCTACAGCTGATAGCAAAATGATAACAAGATAATAAAGTATGATAAATACTTTTAAAATAAAAGGTGTTGCTGAGGTCTTTGCAGAGTGTTATTAGCTCGTCATCAGTCCCTCGGCCCTGCAGTGCTTAGCCTAGTGATTTACTGCGGATTAGCCAGCTTAGCTAGCTAACTGTAGCGTTGCAGCTTAGTGCGCTAACTGCAGCCGCGGAAATGATTCCCGTCTATTTCTGCCCCCGTTTCACTTTCAGCTCTGAACTAACATGTCACCCACCATGTGGCTCAGTAGATAAAGATGATCTAACTAAACCTGACATTCTCAACTTTGTTTAACCCCCGATTGTCTTAGTTTCCACGCCTCTTACTTTGGTGTTCGCGGTCAAATTTGACCGGTCCTGTTTTAACTGCCATTACATGAACACAAAAACCATTAATCATCACCACATTTAATTTAACACCCTTTCAAACTGTACATATTGTATCAGAGTACTGGTATACATGAGAAACTGCAGTAGATATACAAAGAACAGACACTGAACATGTTAATGCCAGGTGCCAGGTGGGATCCATGTGGGGGGAGGGGCACAAAAGAGCGGGAAATGTATCAAATTGGTCTGTATGTGTTTGTGTGTGCCAGGTGGGATCCATGTCGGGGGAGGGGCACATAGGGGACACACACACACATCTAGAGTGTGTGTTTATGTGTGTTTTATCTGATCCGGATGGTTACTAATTCCTTTTCTTTATGGTGGTCATTTTTGACCGGGAACACCATGGGTGTTACAAAATTCAATGAAAGTGGTGGTCAGCAATTGTTGTCATATTGTTGATGTGTAAAGGTCGTTAAATATGACAAGTGCCTTTCTCTCTGCTGATATCTGTTAGTTTATCCGTTTCTACTTCTTACTGCATTTAGAGAACCCTTTGGATTTCCGTTGTACCTGAATATAATATACGTAATGATCTTCTGATACAGATTTTTAGATGTAATCTCTATCTAAATAATGGAGAAAAAAAGATGGTGTGCAGCAGGCAGGAGAGTTTATCAGTATTTGCAGAGAAAATTTGGTTTTTTTAACGATTAATGCCAATTGAAGCATGTCGTTAGATAAAAACCTGTTCTGTTCTTTTAAAACAAATGTTGACTTTTGGAGTGGGTTACATTCGGCGTTATTGGATCACGCTAGTCTGAAACAATACTAAGAAGCCACCACTGGATTTAAATCAACAAATAATATTATACTATTAATATTAGTTTGACCTTAAATACAATGAAGACACACGCAGTACATTCATTTATCTTTTAAGAGACTTTGCACTAGAAATATATTTTTAAACTAAATGGGATTTTAATTGATGAGCAAATAAAAAATTGGTTAGTTAATTTGTTTTTGAGTGCAGGACGTGTTACGGAGTATTTCTACCTTGTCGTGTCATCATTACTAATGTTTTGCTGTAGCATCTTTTTACTAGTGTCTGTGTGTGTGTGTGTCGTGCCCGTTTGTGTGTGTGTGTACGCGCGTGTGTGAGTTATAAGGCAATAGTACAGTGTAATCCCATCATCACTGAGTTAATGACGAGCTAACAGCATTACACCACTTAGCCGTGTGTGTGTGTGTGTGTGTGTGTGTGTGTGTGTGTGTGTGTGTGTGTGTGTGTGTGTGTGTGTGTGTGTGTGTGTGTGTGTGTGTGTGTGTGTGTGTGTGTGTGTGTGTGTGTGTGTGTGTGTGTGTGTGTGTGTGTGTGTGTGTGTGTGTGTGTGTGTGTGTGTGTGTGTGTGTGTGTGTGTGTGTGTGTGTGTGTGTGTGTGTGTGTGTGTGTGTGTGTGTGTGTGTGTGTGTGTGTGTGTGTGTGTGTGTGTGTGTAGGGGATTTTTATTGAGCTGCTGGACGTCCCCCCCGCGCACACACACACACTCTCTGCAATCTTGAATGAACCAGCAGCTGGTGTGTGTTCATGCTATGCTAGGCTAACACAAAATAACGGTGTGTATGTAAGTAGAGAAGCATGCTAATGCTAATGCTAACCTTTGTAGCAACTACTTGCTATGTAAAGATACAGATTGAAATGGAAAAAGGAAAGTAAACTACAATACAATTTACTTTAAGCTAAAATAAATGAGATAATTTAATAAAATGGTGCAATAAAAATTGTGAAAGTGTCCAATAAGGAATATTTAAACTATTAACATTTAATTGAATCGGATACAGATGAATGTAAAAATAAATACTGTACAGTAGAATAACAAATCTTAATAATGTGAATTTAAACGCATGTAAAAAGATTAAATGTAGTGGATTCAGCATTAGCATCGAGACATCTTGACATCCCTCTTTTTGTGACTTGTTCTTCTGCAATAGTAAAATGGGTGGAAACAAATATTTGAATTTTCTGATTTTCTCTAAATTACGTAAAACATTGCACAACATTTGAATGTAAATCTATCCTCCGTCTGACCAGCAGGAAAAGGGAGCAGAGGGCGGGACACTTCCTGTTTCCATCTCACTAAAAGCCAGTGTTTGGATCGAGGAGGAGAGATTTAAATGAATTAAATTATAATTTCAAAAAGGGTGTTATGAGAATGCTTTTTTGTCTGTATAGTAGTCATTTGACCGTCAATATATATTTTAGTGTGAATGTGACCGACTTTGTGGTCTGTGATGTATTGAACATAGGGTCATACTACTCACAAAAATTACAAATAATCTCCCTCTCCCCCCTCTCTCTCTATTTTCCCTCCCTCCCTCATTGTATAATAGCTCAGTGTGTAATGGCAGCTGCTGTTATGTAACTCCTGGCTCACACCAACCCTGTCTCCCTCTCTCTCCCTCTCTCCCCTATCTCCCTCTCTCTCCCCCTGTCTTCCCCTGCCTCCCTCTCTCTCTCTCCCTCTCTCTCTCTCTCTCCCCCTGTCTTCCCCTGCCTCCCTCCCTCTCTCCCTCTCTCTCCCTCTCTCTCTCTCTCTCCCTCTCTCTCCCCCCCTGTCTCCCTCTCTCTCCCTCTCTCCTCCCTCTCTCTCCCTCTCTCCTCCCCCTGTCTCCCTCTCTCTCCCTCTCTCCTCCCTCTCTCTCTCTCTCTCTCTCCTCTCTCTCTCTCTCTCTCTCTCTCTCTCTCTCTCTCTCTCTCTCCCAGTATCATTCCAGTTTGATTCCATTCATTCCAAGTCCTGGTGTAACTGTGACCCAGTTACCCCCTGTTGTGTGTGTGTGTGTGTGTGTGTGTGTTGGTTTGTGTGTGAACCCTCCATCACACCAATTAAAATACCAACGAGAGAGATAGAGCATTCCTAATTGTTCATTCATGTCTCTTGCAACAGTTCAGAGCAAAGGAGAAGAAGCATTTTTTGATTCATTCATTAATTTAAAGAGTCCTCTCCTGCTGATGTTCAGGTGTATATCCGTATGTAGTGTCTCTACTTTAAAGAGTCCTCTCCTGCTGATGTTCAGGTGTATATCAGTATGTGGTGTCTCTACTTTAAAGAGTCCTCTCCTGCTGATGTTCAGGTGTATATCAGTGTGTAGTGTCTCTACTTTAAAGAGTCCTCTCCTGCTGATGTTCAGGTGTATATCAGTATGTAGTGTCTCTACTTTAAAGAGTCCTCTCCTGCTGATGTTCAGGTGTATATCAGTATGTAGTGTCTCTACTTTAAAGAGTCCTCTCCTGCTGATGTTCAGGTGTATATCAGTATGTAGTGTCTCTACTTTAAAGAGTCCTCTCCTGCTGATGTTCAGGTGTATATCAGTATGTAGTGTCTCTACTTTAAAGAGTCCTCTCCTGCTGATGTGCAGGTGTATATCAGCTTAGCGGTGGTGACGTGAAGTCATGTGACCGTGCTGTAGTTCCTTTACAGCCCAACATTAGCTTTTTACCTCTGGAGATTGTATTTGTACCTATATCTCCATTGCATTGTTTACTTTATGTGTGTTGTTATGAACATGCACAGCTGTTGTTGTAATGCTTTTGTATAATGAAAACTAAAGTGTTAAAAAAATATGTGGAGATTATCCCACTGAACAAAATGTGGAAGCACCATAAACTTGTTTATTTTTTGCAAAATTACATAATCCAATGGAAAGATCCCTTGGCGTTTTCTCGATGAAACCCTTGCGATGCTTACTTCTAGGTGGGCCTACAACAATACATCATCACTGAGCTACGCCATACTTCCAAGTCCGCTCTTGACTCCATATTTGATGTTGAAACTCCTTTTATTAACATGAAATGATCCTTTTCTCCTGCAGGCGTCTTCCTGATCCCTTACATGCTGATCGTGTTTGTCGGAGGAATCCCGGTCTTCTTCCTGGAGATCGCTCTGGGACAGTTCATGAAAGCCGGCAGTATCAACGTCTGGAACATCGCTCCACTCTTTAAAGGTGCAGTACGCCTCAAATGTTTTGTTTTAAAACCACAAAACGTTGACTTTGTAGCATCTTTACAAATACAATGAAACTTGGAAGCTTACCTCAAAAACGTGACAACATTTCACACAGCAGGGAGAATCTAAGAATGGATTGAGCTCGATAATGAATTCATGAATTGCCCTGCTATCTGCCCAGACTCTCATCAGATATTTTGCAAATGATATTTCAGCAGAAACACGGCCATAAACACATCCTTAAGGGAACAAATAAAAAGCGGCATTGACTTCTTTCAAATGAAAACCATTGACTTCCCTGTTTGAGGTCACGTTGTCTTGACTACAGGTATACATTTGTGGACGCAGTAATCAGGTGAAGGTCAGTCTGCAAACACACGTTTATTTCTAAGTTTATCTGAAGTTGATTATCTGTGATATGCTGCTGTATACGTGCTTGCAGACACGGCTGGAAAATTACCAGACACACACACACACACACACACACACACACACACACACACACACACACACACACACACACACACACTCCTTCTTTCATGCCACCCAATCCCTTTACATCTCTATTAGTGTTACACACACACAGTGATTATCAGATGCTGGATCTTTACAGGTGACCACAAGACTGTTAACGACATGTGTTTTAGTGTGTGTGTCGGGGCGTGTGTGTGTGTGTGTGTGTGTGTGTGTGTACATCAAAGACCACTTTCTTCTGACCTTTAAACTTCAGCTGGTGTTGACACAGCTCCGCCTTCCCATGCATACAGCCTGACTTATAAGGAAACAACACCAACAGTCAACACCCCGATGATTGATCTGCTCTGAGAGTATTTAATGCGACATTAGTTTGACCTGATTGTGTCACTCGAAAAAGATCATCATCATCATATATATATATCCACTCCAAAATCGAATGGATTCTTCCTTGGCGAATGATACACCCTTTCACCAAGTATAATTAAAATCCGGCCAGTAGTTCTACTTTAATCCTGCCTAACGGACAACAAACAAAGCTAAAAACACGGCTTCTTTGACGATTGTACGAATACTAGGAGGTGTTAAGTACAGAATCTGCACACGTGTGACAAGCCAACGTGGACTAAATTAAAATCCTCCATTTGTATTTCCCAAAGCTTGTGTTGCCTGGTTAGTTTCTGACCCCTCTTCTCATGTCCTCCTCAGGTCTGGGTTACGCCTCCATGGTGATAGTGTTTTTCAGCAACACCTACTACATCATGGTGTTGGCCTGGGCCTTCTACTACCTGATCAAGTCCTTTAACTCCACCCTCCCTTGGTCCACCTGCGACAACGAATGGAACACGCCCAACTGCATCGAGATCTTCCGCCACCAGGACTGCATCAACGGCTCGCTGGCCAACGATACTATCAACGGAAACATGACCTGCGCCGAACTCGCCAACGCACGGTCGCCCATCATCGAATTCTGGGAGTGAGTTCTGTTTCATTTGCCTTTGGATTTTGGTGAGCAAGTAAGCGTGGGTTGTACCCAGGATTTCGTAAATACCGAGGTCCAAAACATGCTAAGGGAGCTCGGGGGGAGGTCCCCCCAAAATAATGTGCGCACACAAAAGCATTTAACTCTGGGCTCAGCAGGTGAGAAACTAAAGAGGGGCTTCCACGTGTGGCAGACCAGGTGTTGCTGCAGGATTTGGCACCCCCACTATAACTTCGTCCAGGGTGGTCGTACTGTCACCAACATCACACTGGTGTTTGCTGTCCCCCCTGTAGTGTGTGCACACAAAAGCATTTTACTCTGGGCTCAGCATATATTCATAGATATATATTTTTTAATTATTCTTCGCCTTTCAAAAGCATCATTATTTACACAACACGAAAATAACTTCATGAAAGTATTTATTTCACCTTCCCTTATTATACATCCGTGGGTACAAGTCCGGACTGTGGCTGTTTGTTGATAAATTGTTGTCGTCTTCTTCTGTTTGCTTTAATGTAGGCTACTTAGTTGTGTAGCGCCCCCACTGCCAGTAAATGGAAGTACTACAAAGAACCCTGTTAATTATGTGCAGTTATTTCACAAGTTTTATTATATACACCTCGAAAGAATTACCGAGGTCCGGACCTTGGTGACCTCAATGGTGTGTACGGCCATGGGTGTGATTAGTCCTGATTCATTTGGGGTTTTATCTTGGTTCTCGGTTGGTGGGTCTTTGGGTTTCCGGGTCTTTGTTGTCTTGGGGTTGTTGAATAATTATTTACTTTATGTGCTGGTTCGAGGGCTTTTGAGTTGAAGTAAGCTTTTGGGGAACAAGTAAGCTTGGGTGAGTTTGGTTTGGACTGGAACTGGTATTTGAATTAGTCCTGATTAATTTGGGGTTTCGTCTGGGTCTTTGGGTTTCGGTTAATGGGGCTTTGTCAGTCAAAGTCAACTTTATTGTCAATCTTTCAGTTTGTGTGTACAGACAGAGAGATCGAAATACCGATTCCTGTTTAAGTTCTGGTTAGTGGGTTTTTGCGTTGAGGGATGTTAAAGAATTAGTTTTCTTTGGGATCCTGTTATTGGTTCCATGTCGTCTTCAGGGATGATAACGAATTGTTTTCGTTAGGTTCTGGTAAGTGGGTCTTTGTTGTCTTGGGGTTGTTGAATAATCGTTTACTTTAGGTTCTGGTTAGAGGGTTTTTGAGTTGAAGTTGAGCTTTTGGGGAACAAGTAAGCTTGGGTGAGTTTGGTTTGGACTGGAACTGGTATTTTAATTAGTCCTGATTAATTTGGGGTTTCATCTGGGTTTTTGGTTGGTACCTTTCATTAAGTTATTTATCACAACGTTTGTAAATAACAAGAACAAAAGGTTATATAAAACGTAAAGAATTGCTAAGATTTGCAGGCTAGTAAAGTCCTGCACTCAAAATCCTATTACTTACGAAGTATAAGCATAACAATTTCATTTAAGCACTAACGTTAAAAGTACTTATTCTGCAAAAAGGCTAATTTTAGAACATTCATATTATTGAATTATAAATATTGATGCCATAATGTAGCTTTGTTTTCTTACAATATTTCCATCAGAGATGTAGTGGGGTAGAAGTATAAAGTAGCATAACATGGAACTATTCAAGTAAAAGTAAAAGTTTATCAAAAGTATACTTAAGTACAGCACCTGAGTAAATACTAGTACACAATTCTGTCTATAACTAATGCTGAGAAAACTTTTTTTAAATGGAAAACAAACTTGCAAAATAGGGAACAAGACACTTCACTACAAATTGTAAATAAAATAATTATTGAATAGCTGCAGCTTTATTACAGTTTATATTTTCTTATATAAACATGCGGAGAGTTCAAACTGCAGACTGAAGACGTGACCTTCGTGTAACAGTTTAGTGTTTATCTGTCATTTCTGCAGATTATGTTTTATTGCTGCAGCAGATTAACCTCCTCCTGGTGTAAACCTCTTGATCCCGTCGGAAACACGGTGCTGTGTTCCTCGCTGCTACAAAACCCCCAAATCATCAACACAGTCCACGTGGAAGCAGAGAAGGAAATAAGGCGTTGACACACTTACACAAGAAGACTTTTATCCGCAGATCCAGAAGGACTGCTATCTTATTAAAGCAAATTTAGAAGGCTTATTGCTATCAATAAAGATTGAACATCAGCAGGAGAGGACTCTTTAAAGTAGAGACACTACATACTGATATACACCTGAACATCAGCAGGAGAGGACTCTTTAAAGTAGAGACACTACATACTGATATACACCTGAACATCAGCAGGAGAGGACTCTTTAAAGTAGAGACACTACATACTGATATACACCTGAACATCAGCAGGAGAGGACTCTTTAAAGTAGAGACACTACATACTGATATACACCTGAACATCAGCAGGAGAGGACTCTTTAAAGTAGAGACACTACATACTGATATACACCTGAACATCAGCAGGAGAGGACTCTTTAAAGTAGAGACATTACATACTGATATACACCTGAACATCAGCAGGAGAGGACTCTTTAAAGTAGAGACACTACATACTGATATACACCTGAACATCAGCAGGAGAGGACTAAATAAAGCACTGCTTTCACTTCCAAGTTGGGCTTGTGAACCATATTTCAATAAACTGACATTTTATGTTTATGAATGGTGATGACAATGCCATCTACTTAACAAGACGGGCAGGGATATAATATAAACTACAATAAAAGAACATAAATAAAATAAACACTACTTTGTTTGAGACCTTCCATATACATTGGGGCAAAAAAGTATTTCGTCAGCCACCAATTGTGCAAGTTCTCCCACTTAAAAAGATGAGAGAGGCCTGTAATTTTCATCCTATGTATACCTCAACTATGAGAGACAAAATGAGAAAAAAAAATCCAGAGAATCACATTGTCTGATTTTTAAAGAATTTATTTGCAAATTATGGTGGAAAATAAGTATTTGGTCAATAACAAAAGTTCATCTCAATACTTTGTTATCTACCCTTTGTTGGCAATGACAGAGGTCAAACGTTTTCTGCAAGTCTTCACAAGGTTTTCCCACACTGTTGCTGGTACTTTGGCCCATTCCTCCATGCAGATCTCCTCTAGAGCAGTGATGTTTTGGGGCTGTCGCTGGGCAACACGGACTTTCAACTCCCTCCAAAGATGTTCTATGGGGTTGAGATCTGGAGACTGGCTAGGCCACTCCAGGACCTTGAAATGCTTCTTACGAAGCCACTCCTTCGTTGCCCGGGCGGTGTGTTTGGGATCATTGTCATGCTGAAAGACCCAGCCACGTTTCATCTTCAATGCCCTTGCTGATGCAAGGAGGTTGTCACTCAAAATCTCACGATACATGGCCCCATTCATTCTTTCCTTCACACGGATCAGTCGTCCTGGTCCCTTTGCAGAAAAACAGTCCCAAAGCATGATGTTCCCACCCCATGTTTCACAGTAGGTGTTCTTTGGATGAAACTCAGCATTCTTTCTCCTCCAAACACGTCTAGTTGAGTTTTTACCAAAAAGTTCTATTTTGGTTTCATCTGACCATGTGACATTCTCCCAATCCTCCTCTGGATCATCTAAATGCTCTCTAGCAACCTTCAGACGGGCCTGGGCATGTACTGGCTTAAGCAGGAGGACACGTCTGGCACTGCAGGATTTGAGTCCCTGGCGGCGTAGTGTGTTACTGATGGTAGCCTCTGTTACTCTGGTCCATGCTCTCTGCAGGTCATTGACTCGGTCCCCCCCCGTGTGGTTCTGGGATTTTTGCTCACCGTTCTTGTGATCATGTTGACCCCACAGGGGTGAGATCTTGCGTGGAGCCCCAGATCGAGGGAGATTATCAGTGGTCTGGTATGTCCTCCATTTTCTAATAATTGCTCCCACAGTTGAGTTCTTCACACCAAGCTGCTTACCTATTGCAGATGCAGTCTTCCCAGCCTGGTGCAGGTCTACCTTTGACAGCTCTTTGGTCTTGGCCATAGTGGAGTCTGGAGTGTGACTGTTGGAGGTTGTGGACAGGTGTCTTTATACTGATAACGAGTTCAAACAGTTGCCATTAATACAGTTAACGAGTGGAGGACAGAGGAGGCTCTTAGAGAAGAAGTTACAGGGCTGTGAGAGCCAGACATCTTGTTTGTTTGTAGGTGAACAAATACTTATTTTACCGAGGAATTTGGACCTGGATTCTTTCCCCCTATTCTGTCTCTCATAGTTGAAGTGTACCTATGATGAAAATTACAGGCCTCTCATCTTTTTAAGTGGGAGAACTTGCACAATTGGTGGCTGACTTAATACTTTTCTGCCCCACTGTATACTTTGGACTCCCACTTGCACACGGACATGTCTAAATAAGTATTACTATTCATCATTATCTTAACTCATGTGTGAACTCAACTAGTCCTTTTATCTCGTGTATCATTTCCTATGTTTCTTGTTTACACTGTTACTACTGTTGAACTTGACCTCTCCTGTGCTTCACTTTCATGCCTCTGTTGACACCTGGATTTCCCGACTGGGATCAATAAAGGGTTTTCTTATCTTATCGGTGATGTTAACCTTTATTTTCTCTCCGCGCAGGAACAAGGTGTTGAACATCTCCTCAGGTCTGGGGGAAACTGGAGAGTTTAACTGGGAGATGATGTTGTGTCTGATTGCCGTCTGGGTCATGGTTTACTTCTGTGTTTGGAAGGGAGTCAAATCCACTGGGAAGGTACACACACATTTCATCTTTTGCTGACAATAAATTACGTTTGTTTATGTATTTTATACTGTTCCTGACAAATGTAAGAACATTTATTATTTCCAGTCCTCTGAATCACCCCTCACTACTTCCAGTGATGCAAAAAGGTCTTGTGTTGTATTAGTTATAATCTAAGCACACTGCATGCACTACACAACACAAATATTTATATCACAGTAAATCCTTGGAACTGTAATTTATTCTCCAAATGTATCCCAAGGTTCGTGACCTTTAGGGAGGTTACTCCCAACAAGATATTTAATACAATAATATAAAGAAATTTTACTATCTTATAAGTAGTATAAATAACAAATAATTTAGTGTTGTTAAATAAAGAAAATGTTCAAGTTAAAGGGGACCTATCATGCTAAATGCACTTTTTGATGTCTTTTATACATAAACATGTCCCCGGTGTGTCGGGGAACTCACGCAGCGTCATCTTTTAAAAACGGGGGAACAACGAGCGGATACAGATTTTCTGCCGATATGACGTAATTTCGGATGGCGGACCCACGAGAGTTGCTATCAGAAACAATGCCTGACGTGTTTTGGATGTAATCTCGTCTTTGTTTACATTAGCAAGCCTCGCTAACACTCAGAGCCAACCTGTGCTGGAGAGCACGTGTGTTTTAAAAAGCAGGAAATAAAAAAGGAACTCACCTCGTGATAAACCCGCAAGAGAAAAGGCATTTGAGCTCCATACTGTTTTTGACCTTTAAAACAATTCCTGGAAAATGATAAATGTGTTTTCATTCAAGCAGAATGAATGAATGATGAATGAATGAATGAATGAATGAATAAGAAATAATCCTATCCTTAATGAAACTACACATTCCTCCAAAAACAACAATTACATTTTTTTTTAATATATATATTATTTTTAGTTTTCAGTTCATTTTTCAAATCTGTTTGGTGAAGCTTTTGAATTAAAGGTGCAAACTAATTATAATAATATGTGTATATATATATAATATTAATAGTTATAACATTTTTGAGGACTATTAATAAATTACCCTTTAGGGGGCCTAATTTGAGATGAGTCCCCATAATGTTGTTGTGTTACCGGGTCCCCACAATGTCATTAAAACAAGAACACACCATGGCGGTTTGTGAAATGAGCAACAGCTGGGGTTACAAAACACAGCTGAATGTCAAGAGGTCACCTGACAGCTGACTGATCTGTACAGCTACATCATGTCAATAGCAGAGACAATGTAAACCAAACCACACATCTGCTGTCAGTCTGTCCATGTCTTCTGTTTGATTCAGTTTATTTTAAGGTTTTTATAACTGCCTCCCCAAAAAATGGAATTAAAAAAAACTGATTTGGTAGGTTTTCAGCACATCTGAGGTTCAGAATACAAAATACTTTAGTGTCTTGTGTTTTGCTTATCGTCTTACCTTTCCATACAAACGTTGGCTTATTCTAAAAATAAATAAATATGTTCCCTAAAAAATCCAACCATCCAATGAGTGTAAAGGAAAGAGACAGAAAAGCTGTGATTCACTGTGTGTGTGTGTGTGTGTGTGTGTGTGTGTGTGTGTGTGTGTGTGTGTGTGTGTGTGTGTGTGTGTGTGTGTGTGTGTGTGTGTGTGTGTGTGTGTGTGTGTGTGTGTGTGTGTGTGTGTGTGTGTGTGTGTGTGTGTGTGTGTGTGTGTGTGTGTGTGTGTGTGTGTGTGTGTGTGTGTGTGTGTGTTTCATTGGCTCATGACGATGACCATTGTACACACTGCTGTCACATGGCAGGACTAAGCGTTACCCTGACTACGGCAGGGGGTGGGGCTCAGTGAGGTGGCGCTCTGTGATTGGTCGTCCTGAGGGAGGGCAGACTGCAGTGGGACGTGACTGAGAGTCACACACTCAGAAATACCTGCTACTGTACTGTATAAATACCCTGCACTGTGTGTGTGTGTGTGTGTGTGTGTGAGAGAGTGTGTGTGTGTGTGTGTGTTTCTGGTCTCAATACAAACCAAACAGAGTTCACACGGCTCTCAGTACCAACAGAAACAGTTTATTGTTGACGGTCAGCAGGAGGCTGAAAGATGAGTGTTGGAGAGACAGAGGGGCGAGAGACAGCAGGGGGGAGAGAGAGAAAGAGAGAGACAGAGGGGCGAGAGAGGGGAGAGAGAGAAAGAGAGAGACAGAGGGGCGAGAGAGGGGAGAGAGAGAGAGAAAGAGAGAGACAGAGGGGCGAGAGACAGCAGGGGAGACAGAGGGGCGAGAGACACCAGGGGAGAGAGAGAAAGAGAGAGACAGCAGGGGAGAGAGAGAAAGAGAGAGACAGAGGGGCGAGAGAAAGAGAGAGACAGAGGGGCGAGAGACAGCAGGGGAGACAGAGGGGCGAGAGACAGCAGGGGAGACGGAGAAAGAGAGAGACAGCAGGGGAGAGAGAGAAAGAGAGAGACAGAGGGGCGAGAGACAGCAGGGGGGACGGAGAAAGAGAGAGACAGCAGGGGAGAGAGAGAAAGAGAGAGACAGAGGGGCGAGAGACAGCGAGAGTTCATTCATAAAGCTGCTCCAAGGAAAAACAGCTTTAGAATATCTTGTATGACTTTTAAACCCTAATCATGTTCGGCGCTTTGAGCACCAGGAAAGCGCGATCTAAATGAAATGTAATATTACTTTGTAACTAAGTAACGCTGCATTGAAATATTGCTTTTTGTGTAAAATCTGAAATAAATCCATACTAATATAAACAATGATAATAAACCTAATTTTGACCACAAAGTTGCATCGGCGTATCTTGAAAACAAGATTAAAGAGTCCCTATTATGGTTGTGTGTTCCTCTCTGTGATATAACCATCACATATAAAGAGTGGAAACTGAACAAACTAAAATATTTAAAATAAAGGAGATTCCTTTTTAAACTCGTTTTTATTTGCTTTGTAAATACTTTAAAGGTTAGAAACGGATCATTGCAATCATTTTTACGGTTCAACCACAATGAACTCAACCACCTCAGTGTGTCATTGTGTGTGTGTGTGTGTGTGTGAGGCTGTGTGAGGGTGTGTGTGTTTTAAACTGAGGGTGTGTGAGATCCGTATAAAAATGTCCTCAGCTGTGAGATGACTGAAACTCGACTCCACCTGGGACCAGACGCTCTCCATGGTGCTGAAACTGCACATTTGTGTGTGTGTGTGTGTGTGTGTGTGTGTGTGTGTGTGTGTGTGTGTGTCAGTCACAGCAGGTTTCTTCTGCTTTTGTTTCCTCACATCAGGTTCATGTTTGCTTTCCTTCTCACGGTTGTTTATTTAAAACCTGATTCTCATGATGGAGCCTCAGTCTTTCTCGTTCCCCCTCTGGGCCACTGGTGTTGACTTACTGGCATAATGAGGAGGAGGTTAAAGGTGGGAGAGGAGGGACCAACTGATGATACATGTCATTATGATTTAAGCGTTTCTTTTTCCAAAATAAAGGGAATTGCAACAATTGCCATGTTTTAATGTGCATGATACCAAAGTGCAGAGGAAAACAATTACTAATTATTAATTAAACATCCGCTGCAACTCTCACTACTTTTAAATCCAGGCTGAAGACTTTACTTTTTGCCGCTGCTTTTAATTGAACTATCCACATCTTAAACCGCACTGTAACTTTTATTTGTGTATTTTAATGTTTATTTTATTATCTCTGCCTTTTAATGCCATTTTCTTCATGTCTTTCATTTATGTAAAGCACTTTGAATTGCCTTGTGTTGAAAGGTGCTATTAAAAAAACTTGCCTTGCCTTGCTATTAAATCAATATGTTTTGTGTGTGTGTGGTGTGTGTGTGTGTGTGTGTGTGTGTGTGTTTCAGATTGTGTACTTCACGGCGACCTTCCCCTACGTCGTCCTCATCATCCTGCTGGTGCGAGGCGTCACACTTCCTGGAGCGTACGACGGCATCATGTTCTACATCAAACCTGATTGGTCCAAACTGTGGGAAGCTCAGGTCAGTGCGGGTTTACTGCTGCCCTGAATTCTGACTCTCAGGGAAAACCTGGTGCCAGAACCAGAACCAAACCAGAGTCTGAAATCACTCATAACTAACTATAGAGAGATATCACCGTGTTGTAATGCAGGCGCTATGCATAGTGAGAATTAGACAGAAATAAGACATAAACACGCCGCCTGGAAGACAACGCAGAGGGAACAAAACCTTAAAATGTGTATTTTTTTTATTACTAAAATATTTTCAAAAACTCAGAAATCAAATGAAATAAAGCAGCAGGAAAAGACGACCATGGGCACAAACGCTTTAGGCCCATTAAGAGGCGTCTCTAATTGTGTTTATAATGAGAAGAGGAAGCTTCATTATTGTAAATAAAAGCAGGAAAGAAGTAAATGGAGGAGGAAATTAACCTTACAAATTGATAAATAGATTTATGAAATATAGGGTTAATAAATAAACAAAACTCTGTCCTGCCCTTGTTCCTATCTGTGTCTTGGTCTCAGTGTTACTCCAGAAGTCTTGAACATATCAAAAGTTATACAGTAAAAAGCCCCGATGTTGAGCTGAGCAGTGAATGCCTCACTCTCCTGTGACCTCTGACCTCTGACCTCTCTCCAGGTGTGGATCGACGCCGGCACTCAGATCTTCTTCTCGTACGCCATCGGCCTCGGAGCGCTGACGGCTCTGGGGAGCTACAACCGCTTCAACAACGACTGCTACAAGTACGAGTTTACGTTTTTACCTCCTTTATCAACCGTTTACTGTGGCTGCGAGGGGTTGCGGTCGTCTCTCAACCAGAAGGTTGTGGGTTCGATTCCCAGCAGCCAACATGTCGATGTATCCTTGGGCGAGATACTCAACCCTGAGATTGAATGTGTGTGAATGTTAGTTCCTAGGTTAAGGTACTCTGCTCTGTATGAATGGGTGAATGACTAGGGCTGTACCCAAATATCAGAATATTTGTTCGTTGGAAGCGGTTCGCTGCTGATTACTACGCAACCCCCCCCCCTCGCGTGGGCCGAATATTCGAATATTCACACCTTTATAATTATTAGGATAAAAACAGGTTTGAAATCATTCCAATGCATAGCCTACTCTAGGACAGTAACCAAACATATCGTTTACAACTGGAGATATTATATATTGGGTTACTGGGTTATTGGTTATGTTCACATACTTATTTGATTATTAAAATGTAAACCGATCTTTTTCATATGGGTGTTTTAGAGTTGTACCCCCTAGACCTAGTCTCTAGTCATTCTGCTCAAAGTGCACCAGATTGAAGCATTTTACTTTAAAATGTTAAAACCAATCTTTCCGGGGGGGGCAAACCCCCGGACCCCCCCTAGAGGATGTGACGTCCACCCCCCAATTAAAACATGTTCATACGATAATGAATACATTTGAAACCTTCTTTATGTATATAACCAACATGTCAATACGTTTCAGTTGTTGTGGTGTATTGGGCTTTTGTAGAGATTTGTCATTTATTCTTCATATATTTAGCTTGGAGGCACCACATCATAATCTCGCCTAGGGCAACAAAATGTCTAGGGCCGGCCCTGGTAAGACCCTCATCATGTGTGAAGCTTTCAGCTTTGTGACGATGCATTTTCCAGCTGATCAACGAGGCGTTTTAAAGACTCTGTTTATCTGAAGAACAAGGAGAGCTTTCTGAACGAGAAAAGGAACACTTCATCCTTCAGTTGATCAAACAACGCTCAGATTATTGTCGTGGAGCAAACAGTCGAATATCTACCATTGAGATGCTTTGGAGTAGAAGTCGCATCAATGGAAATATTCCAGTAAAGTAGAAGTATCTGAAACTTTAACTTGATCTCAAACGTTACCGTGATGTACAACTACTTCCCATCACTGAAGATGTCACAATATAATAAATGTTCAGACTGGTTTTTAAACGAAGGCTTGAAATGAAAACACCCTAATACCAAAATACCCCTCCTTGACACAGTTGCATTATGCATCACTGGGAAAATCAGCATTAAAACATTTTTGTAACACCGATCCACTGATTTGATTAATTTTGTACTTCTTCTTACAATTATTTTTGTTATTTTTCAGAACGAATAACGTGTACAATATCTATGTTTTATGTTTGAAATGTTATGATTGATTTATTGCCATAAATGTTCCTTTTTGAGGTGAATTCTAGCTCGACTTCACAGTATGGCAAAGCACTTGTTGATGCCTTTCTTTGTATGTAATGTGCTTTATTGTCCATAATCTTATCCGTCCCCCCGTCTCGCCTGTCCTGCAGAGATGCGTTTGTTCTGGCGATGATAAACAGCGGGACGAGTTTCTTCGCCGGCTTCGTGGTGTTTTCTATTCTGGGCTTCATGGCTAACGAGCAGGGAGTTCACATCTCACAGGTCGCCGAATCAGGTAAAAACATGAAGTACCAGCTGTTCCTCTCACACACTTTTGCGCAACAAAACTCTGAGGAGAGCTGCTTCCTGGAAGTCCTGGATTTTTTATTTTTTTATCATGATTTCGGGGAAATAACGTCCTGCACACTGAGTTCTCTCACTGCGAGGCGTTTGAGTACAATAGGAACATTTCACAAGTAGAACAGAGGTGTGTGTGTGTGTGTGTGTGTGTGTGTGTGTGTGTGTGTGTGTGTGTGTGTGTGTGTGTGTGTGTGTGTGTGTGTGTGTGTGTGTGTGTGTGTGTGTGTGTGTGTGTGTGTGTGTGTGGTGTGTGTGTGTGTGTGTGTGTGTGTGTGTGTGTGTGTGTGTGTGTGTGTGTGTGTGTGTGTGTGTGTGTGTGTGTGTGTGTGTGTGTGTGTTTCTATATTTGATTGGAGACCTTATCATACAGGACATTTAGTCTTAAAAGTCTTCCATGTAACCTCAATCTGTAGAAACCTGGAACTCATACGTTTTGAGATAAGGTGTTAGCAGATGTGTGTGTGTGTGTGTGTGTGTGTGTGTACTAGCATGACTATACTTGTGGGGACCTAAATATGTTTACACAGTCACGTGTGGGGACTCGCCTCCCTTATGGGGACAAATTGGAGGTCCCCGTGTGTGTGTGTGTGTGTGTGTGTGTCAACTGCATGTGTATTAATAGCGTTGCAGCACATGACGACGTGACATCACAAACTCCCGGTTATATTTAGTGGCTCCACAGAAGGCCTCGCGCTGCAGAGCTCAAGGATTCACGTTCCTCTCGTAAATTAATTTATTCTCTCGTCCTTTGTTCACTCGTTCGTCCCGAGCGCTGCTACTTCAGAGCGAGTCTGGCTTTGAATAAAACGTCTCGTGCGTCAGACTGCTGAGTGAGGCGCGCAGGGAGCAGTGTTAAATAAAATAGCCTCATGCACCTCTGACTTATGGCGTTAATGACAGGGATTAAGTGTGTGTGTGTGTGTGTGTGTGTGTGTGTGTGGTGTGGTGTGTGTGTGTGTGTGTGTGGCAGCAGTGTTATGACATGTATCTTTTTCTTTTAATCTCTTTGCAAAAGGAACAAAAGTAAATCCAATGTACTCTACTGATACGTTTACATTGGTTTAAAGTATTAGTGTGTGTGTGTGTGTGTGTGTGTGTGTGTGTCTGTGTGTATTTGTGAGGCCCTCGCCTTATTTCATGGGAATTAGCAGTGGGGGTAGTGCTGTTGTAAATGTGCGTAATGCTCCTTTAATGTCAGGACTCAGCAGGACAGTTTAAATGTTAAATTAAATTCACTGTACATTTTACACATGGAGTTGCTGATTGGATAACACACCTGTCAATCAAGACACACATGTTACATGCAAAGGTTTGAAGGGTCAGTCCTCTAAAGCTCAGATATATACATCACACACACACACACACACACACACACACATTTAATTAATGTCGTAGCATATCAGCCAGCGTTGCTCTCATCCGCTCAGTGTTGACTTCTCGTGTGTGTGTGTGTGTGTGTGTGTGTGTGTGTGTGTGTGTGTGTGTGTGTGTGTGTGTGTGTGTGTGTGTGTGTGTGTGTGTGTGTGTGTGTGTGTGTGTGTGTGTGTGTGTTTCAGGTCCAGGTCTGGCCTTCATTGCGTACCCGAAGGCGGTGACGCTGATGCCGGTGGCTCCTCTGTGGGCCGCGCTCTTCTTCTTCATGCTGCTGCTGCTGGGACTCGACAGTCAGGTCAGGAAACCGTCGAAATTCACTTCTTGTACGACATACGCTAACACTGTATCCACTTGATGATGTCATAACGATGTGTTGTCTTGAGTAACCATTAGCCAATCAGCAACCAAGGTCCTATCACCTGTCTCCTCTAGAGCTCCATTGAGTTCTTTGTAACCAAATGTCTCTCAGAGGGGCGTGGGGAGGGGCTCCTTATTTTCATCTGAAGTAACAGACAGAGAATCAGCACTTTGGAAACAGGGCTGAAACAGAGGGGGATTATGGGTAATGCTGCAATGATCTGTTTGGTGTTTCAGCCAATCAGAGACAGGCTCTGTATATATCTGAGACCTGTGATATATTGAGGAAGAACAGTATAACAGGGGACCTTTTAAGATAAGATCCCAATTTGGGAAATAAAGCAAGTTATTAAATATAAGTATGTGAGAGAAGGAATAGTAAACATTAAACTGAATATATAAATGTAAGTGTCTCATGTCTCTCATGTGTTGTATTGACCTGTGTCTCCTCGTCTCCAGTTCGTGGGCGTGGAGGGTTTCGTGACGGGAATCCTGGACCTGTTTCCTGGGAAAAGCCAATTCCGCTACAAAAGGGAAATCTCTGTGGCCGTGTGCTGCCTGCTGTGCTTCATCATCGACCTCTCCATGGTGACGCAGGTACACAACAACCCTCTGGTTCCACGGATATTCAAAACAAACGATTTTTTCGGTTAGAAGGAGTAGCAAGAAAAGTAAATGCAGAGATTTGAAGTCATGACAAACTAACTAGTAGCTTACTGAAACAAAAGGTGGTTAATTGGTTACATTTGGTGTCAACATACTTCGTTTATCCTGAAGGAACTTGGGTTTTGCTTCATATTGGATTGAAATAAATAAAAGATAAATCATGTATATATAATTATATAAACATAAGAAGTTCAATTAAAGATTGCATTAACAAGATAATATTAAATAAACATGAGAATGAGAAAAAAAACGATAAAACACAATGCAAATATGAATATAAACATGAGAAGTACAAAACATGTCTGTTACCTCATTCACACCAACGCTCCGGTTCAAGCTCCGTGCTAGAGCTTTTCAGGTTCAGAACCGGTTCTTCGGTTGAGCTCCGGCTCTTTTCACACCGCCCAGAGTCCGACTGGTGCTGCGTCGTTGTTTGCGTCATGACGTAACCGTTTGCTTCATAAAGCCAAACCGCGCGGAAACCGCTCACACAACAACACAACAACAACACACAACAACAACAACACAACAACAACAACAACAACGGCCGATTGTGCTCCAGCTTCCTCTGCACCTCTTCGGAGGACCAGATTCCCAGCAGGTAGCTGGCCTCTTCAGTGGACCACTGCTGCTTGTTACGTTTCTCCATCGTTGTGTACAAGCTGGATAACACGCGGGCTTCTTGTTGTTGTTCAGGAGCTGATCCCGGATCATTCTAGCCGTGCCTCATATCCTTCTGTTTCACTTCCTGTTTCTAAAGTGCTGATTCTGGGTATAAAAGCTTTAAAAAATAAAAAGGAGGG
Source organism: Champsocephalus esox (assembly GCA_036324585.1). NCBI lineage: Eukaryota > Metazoa > Chordata > Actinopteri > Perciformes > Channichthyidae > Champsocephalus > Champsocephalus esox. The sequence continues at coordinate 41,033,351 of CM070476.1, read as the reverse complement.
GTCTGAGCTCATGCGGGGCCTTCTCTCTTGCCGGTTATACCACAAGGTGAGTTCCCTTTTACTTCCTGCTTCTTCACACACATGCTCTCCAGTACAGGTTAGCTCTGAGTGCTAGCGATGCTAACGTAAACACCGACCATATTACGTCCAAAACAGTCGGGCATTGTTTCTGATAGCAACGTTTCTGATTGGGCCGTGGGTCCACATTTCAGATATTACGTCGTATCGGACGCAAATCTGGATCAGCTCCGTTGTTCCCCGTTTTTAGAGATGTGGGTACGGAGGAAAAGAGAGAGGGTTTTATTTTCTGACGCTGCGTGAGTTCCCCGACACACCGGGGACACATGTATAAAAGTGCATTTTGCATGATAGGTCCCCTTTAATGTTCAAATATTAGCAATGTATATTAATGTGCAGTTTAATATGCTATGCAACAACACACATCAGATATGCAACACGTTAGATTTGATAGTCTTTTCTCTATTGTGTTTTATACTCTGTTATTACTCAGGAAAGTGAATGAAGCAGTTTGGGTAATACATCATTGTAGCAAGGCAAGTTTATTTATATAGCACCTTTCAACACAAGGCAATTCAAAGTTTTTGTTTTGGTGTTGCTTTGTTTCTTTCCGTTAACCGTCAAGTGGGAAATAATTTTTTTTGTGTGTGTTTCTCGTAGTATCCTAAGATACTGTTATGTTTGTCTGTGGAAAAAAATAAAATAATTATATTATTATGATGAAGGGCAGACCCTCCATTTGTATTTATTTGTTTTTTTAGAAAGGGGCAGGTCACATAAGATGTTATTCTTCTCCCTGCTCCTTTTCGCTCAATGGTGGAGTCATGTTTTATGTTTTATGGCAATTGTTGTACATTTGGTTTTGCGTACCAAATAAAAATGAAATGAAAGTGCTTTACAAAAAATGAAAGACATGAAGAAAAAGGCATTTAAAATCAGTCGTTAAAAAGAAAAGCTAATAAAATAAACATTAAAAGAAAAAATACATGGATAAAAGTTACAGTTTAAGAGCAGCGGCAAAAAGAAAGGTCGTTGATTCCAAAATGTAATGGAGTCGAAGTATCCAGACTCAAACTCACAATGTACATTTATCTTTGATATTCCACACACTCAATGTATTTAACATCCTACTTTGTATTGTCTTTACTTCAGTAGTGTTTTGTTTGTCAGACAGTTTGTAGGCTTTTTATCTTCACGGTCAACTTTGATTTCTCTTTTGAGATGTTTACATTTTACAATAGTTGATTTCTACTGCTTTAATGTGCAAAGCCTTGTTTTTGATGCTGCTGCAACGCAAACAAATCCCAAATGTGGATCAATAAATTAAATAGAAATACTACCTCATTGTAAACACTTGAGTAGATGTACTTGTTGCATCCACCGGGACTACTGGTATACTTCCTCTTGTCTCTGTGCTTTGTAATGCTGCAAACTCCCATGTTGTGACCAGAGACTGTGAATATAAGGTTGTGACACTTACAAGGTTCTTCTTACGGTCATTAACAACCTGGGGAAGTCATGGAAATTCTAAAAGCTAATTCCAGGCCCTGGAAAAATTATGAAAAACAATATTTTCCCCAAAGTTTTGGAAAGTCATGGAAATGGAACTAAAGTTGCATCAAATATAATTTATATTTGATCTAATCGCCGAAATAGTAATTCTATAATGATAATAAGTACTGTGTCTTATAGTAATGAAATTAAAATGGCTTTTAGCTGACGAGGTGTTTTGCTGGTGAGAGATTTGAGTTGCTTTAGCGTGAAGCTAGCTGTTGGATTTGTTTCCTGTTCCATGTTCAAATAAACCATTTTCAGTGGTACGCTGAGAAAGAGTCATGTTTTTGGTCGTGGGACTTTTAGGTAAAGGTCATGGGAGAAGTGTGCGAACCCTGCACTAAGGATGCTCTTATTTACATGTTTGTATTTGTACATCTCTCTCTCTTGATGTCTGCAGGCGGGGATGTACGTCTTCCAATTATTTGACTATTATTCAGCCAGCGGGATGAGTCTGTTGTGGCAAGCATTCTGGGAATGCATAGTAGTTGCCTGGGTCTACGGTATGTGACACACACGCACACACACACACACACACTCACTCACTCACTCACTCACTCACTCACTCACTCACTCACTCACTCACACAGTGTAGTGTTTCACAGTGAAGTATGGTGCGCCATGGTAACGGATCTGATCTCTAAAATAGTTGTGTGAAATATGGTGTTACAGTAAAGACGGCTCCTTTGTTAAAGTATAGTTTTTCAAAGTTCAAACCGCTGCGGTGCGACGCAGTGTGTCCTGAGACGGGCACGTGTTAACATATCTGAGTGCAGAAAGTTATAAAAACAATACATCAAAGTACAGTTTGTCGAAAATCTGAAGTATCTCAAAGTAATGGAATCGCACTATAGCTGGTCAGGACACAAAGTTGTAGTATAATTTGTCAAAGTCTTTTTATGAGCAGTAAAGATTTAAGAGTCTCATGGTATAGTATGTGGAAATATCTGAAAAGACAACTTAGTATAGTATGTCGGCTAAATGGTCCCAGTATTGTATGTCGAAAAAATACAGTAAAATATCAGAAAAGGACGAGTGAAGTACATCCCAATATACGTATACTGTTCCTGCAGTATCATCAGGCCCCTGATGGCTGCTCCGTCTCCCCTGCAGGTGCCGACCGCTTCATGGACGACGTGGCGCTTATGATCGGCTACCGGCCGTTCCCCTGGATCAAGTGGTGCTGGTCCTTCATCACGCCCGCCGTCTGCATGGTGAGACTCGACCACACGGGCCCCGTAGACATAAACAAAAACAAATAACTGTTTTGTTTAACGCTTTCCAACGCAGTATTTTCATTATTCATAATCGGAGTAGAGCTGCTGCTCCTTAATGTTGAGAGGAGCCGGTTGAGGCTTCTGATCAGGACCCTCCGCTGTGCCTTCCTTTAGAGACCCCGGGGTCCACCCAGAACACGCCGGAGAGATTATAAATCTCATCTGGCCTGGGAATGCCTCGGGATCCCCGGGAAGAGCTGGGGAATGTTGCTGGGGTGAGAGACGTCTGGTCTACCTTGTTTACCTTGCTGCCACTGGCACCGCGATACGGGGCAGAAATGGATAGACTTTGTTAAAAGTAAATTCAGAAATGCATAGTCTAGGGTTTGTCTGGGGCAAATGTGTCTCCGGCTGTTTCTCCTGCCATGACAGCTGGTTTTATGCTGGACGTCCTGTCCTCTCCTCTGCAGGGCATCTTCATCTTCCACCTGGTGAACTACAAGCCTCTGACCTACAACAACACGTACGTGTACCCGTGGTGGGGCGAGGTGATCGGCTGGTGCCTGGCGCTCTCCTCCATGCTCTGCATCCCCGTCAGCATCCTCTACAAGCTGGTCAGCGCCAAGGGCACCTTCAAGGAGGTCAGCGCGCACACACACACACACACACACACGTACACACACACACACTGGAAAAACATTTCTCACTGATAATCTTTACTACTAATATGCTCCAGTTGTTTTAAACGTTTTATTGCATTACCGTAAGTGCTGTACTTCAGTAAAACAACATTGGTCATAGTTACTTTGCAGATTGAGATCATTAATACTAAATATTCAAAACAACATATTTGTAAATGACTCTTCTTGACTGTATGGGATATTTAAGACGATATGCACTTATGTACGTGTGTGACCCGCTCTATCGAAACCAGTCGGAAGTCGAAACGGCTCATTTCAAAATAAACGTGGATTTACGTAAAAAACTATTTTTTCAGGGTTCGGGTTTGTTTGATTTTAAACAAACAAAGTCTTGGCTTTCAGAATATGGAACTTTTATTTCCAAAATCACGATAAATACATGTTTGAAGCTCGTGAAGGGACGAAGACAGCTCTCACTCGCACTCGGCTGTTCCGCAGCGCCGCCCCCCTCCCTCCGCTGACATTATGAATGTAGGCGTATAGTAATCATAGATAACACGGCAGGGTCCGTTACAGTTTGTTTTCATCTGGTTTCAAATAAACAAAGTCTTGGCTTTCAGAATATTAAACTTGTTTCGGCAAATTCAGATGATAAATACAACTTTGAAGCTTCGGCATAATTACAAGCGGAGAACGGAGTAATTTAACGCCACAGCAGGCACAACAACAGCCGGTGTTTCTCGTGGGGGTTTTCCCCGGGAGACAAACACAATACACACAAACGAAAAAATACACACACACACACACACACACGTACACACACACACTCGGGAGCTTCCCCTCCAAACGAAAATATCTTCCCTCCATCCATACGTATTTTGATCATTTTCTAATAACCAATCAGATCGATGGATTCCAGAGGAGAGGAAACTTTAAAGGCCTTTTCTCAAAACGATGACTCGGTGACGGTCGTTATATAACGTGACATATTTCGCTTAATATTTGCAGTACAACACAAATCCTGATATCATTAGAACGCTGGGAATCTCCTCTTTCCAGCAGGGTATCAACACATACAAGTAAGGAGCAAAGAAGACTAGGTCACGACTAATGCAGCAGCCACGTGACGGACAGAAACACGGGGTTGGATAGTTGTCGAAAAGGTCCGAGCAGGTCTAAAACGACTTTTCGGTCAAACATCAAGTCCTCTTCCACCTTCTTCCACCTTTAGAGAAACGTACCTAACCTTTGCGCAGTGTGTAACCTTTGCCCCCTGCTGTGTTTCAGCGCTGGGCCCACCTCACCACCCCGGTGTGGGGGCACCACCACCTGGAGTACATGGCCCCCGACCTCCGGGCCCTGACCGCCAACGCCCCCGGCCCCGAGGAGAACAAGGTCGTCATCTTCGAGAGCGTCATGTAGGCGGGACTCTACATCTCCACCCCTCCCACCTACCACAAGACGACCTCCACCTCCATCGATTGGTCGTCTCCTCGGATCGACCAATCGATGGCCGTCCTTCAAACCTTCGATCGGCACCGGGCAGACCAAAGCTGGAAAAAAGATTTTCCAACCCTGTAAAAAAAGAACAAAGCGGCTCCTCCAGGCGGATTACGACTATTTTTTTTAAACGATCACAGCATCGACTTCCTGTTTTCCCCCTTCAGAATAAAACAGAAATGTGAGATTAAAACCAGCGGATAAATGTGTACCTGCAAAAAGGGCTCCATCTTGGAAACGTGTAAATATAATATTACAAGGACGCCATGCAACGTTTTTTTTATCTGGAGGAGCTGAAGAAGAAAGAGTTTCACTGTGTTCACAAACAGCTGCTGGGCTTCCTCCATGTTGGAGTGTCTTGTCTCTGGGCGGGCGGGGTGGACACACACACACACACACACACACACACACATATACACACACTGCCTCAACAGGGACTGGTGCTCGAGACTTGTGGGTAAACGTTTTGAAAGTGTGTGTGTGTGTGTGTGTGTGTGTGATGGCTTTCTGCAGACGGAGTTGTAGACCGACGGACCAGAGGGCGTTTGCACCGTAGCGGGGTTTAAAAAACGTCCCGTCGTGAAGCGAGAAACTCTAAAGGAACGACGGTAGCCACATTGCAATTAGACGTTTCTGAGTGTCTTTGACTAAGTGTGCCAGCTGGACTTAAAGTGTCAAAGAAAGCCACTTCCTGTTACGGAGCAAATTCCTCACCGCTCGTGTTATTGATATAGAGACCGGATCCGGACCGGACTCGTTTGTTTTCTTAACGTTTCGTCCAGTGAGAATTCAGTCAATGACCATCTTATGCGTTTCATATTATCCAAATGTAGTGTTATTTCAAGATGGCTTATCTACTGTCGAGTTGACTCGGTGAGGAGGATGGAGGAGGAGCTTAAACCAAGACAAAAAAGCGAGATTTCGGCCGCGGCGCTTCGGCTTCCTCTGTAAAAAACCAGCTTCAAGTTGAACACATGAAATAGTTAGTTTCTCGATCTGAACTTGCTTGACCCAGAGAGAAAATGAACCGGCATGTACGTTTTTATTCACTTTCATTTGGCTGATGCTTCCATCCACAGACAATTGGTTCATTGGCAAAATGTATCAAGAAGAATCTGAATTCTTTCGACTGTTCAGACAAAAAAAGCAATAAAAGAAGGACATTGTGACACAGATTGTATGGTTTGATTAACAGTGATTGGCAGATTAATGTTAAATAAAGATAATTATGACTTGAAGCACTTCCTGGATGAAGTATGCGCTGCTCCAGGCTCAGTTGAAGTCCCGAGGCCACCGTTAGTCCCGCTCTGTGAACTCCAGCAGAAGTTAGGGACAGAATAATATTTTAATCAGAGACTGAAACCACACTGGATCTGACCTTCAACCTTAGGGTCTTCGTTTCTCGCCCCCCCGCCGGGTCGACTGAAGCTTCTTCTTCTTCTTCTTCTTCTTCTTCTTCTTCTTCTTCTTCTTCTTCTTCTTCTTCTTCTTCTCTTCTTCTTCTCTTCTTCTTCTTCTTCTTCTTCTTCTTCTTCTTCTTCTTCTTCTCTGCCTCGTCATTAAGGCTGAAGTCCTCCGACCAATCAACACGCTCTCCTCTTTAACAGCTGATAGGAAACCCTAAGCTCTGGTTTTCTGGGTTGGAAAAAAAACATATATATTCTTTAGCAATGAGAGAAATTAGGGATTTTAAATCTATTTGCTCTACTAAGTTAAATCAGTGTTTTAATATTGACCTGTGATCAGCTGGTGGAGAGATGAGAGCCTGAGGACTCAACCTGATGCCAAGCGTTGCCTTACGTCAGTGGCGGATTGGCCATCGAGACGTTCGGGACGAATCCCGATTGGCTGGTGCTGAACTGGGCCGGCCGGACGATGTGGGCCGGTCAGATAAGTCACTAGCCCCCCCCCCACCCCTTGACAATTTACTAGCGGTACCGAGGTGGGCCGGCGGTACTGAAAAGGGCCGGTCAAGAGTCCCGGGCTACTACCCAGTCCGCCCCTGTCTTACGTCGTTGTCTTAACTCCAGAGTCAATCACAGTACAGCTCTGCTTTAACGCCAACCAATCAGCAGTCTGCGTGCGGGGGGGGGGCGTGTCTACAACTCTGTCTCCCAGCAACCACTCTGCATCCACCTATCACATAACCATTAGAATGTAAAATATATATTATAAAAAGGATACATTTGCACATTGTTGTAAAATAATGTCGCTAGCACTTTGGAAAAGAGTCACGTTAGAAATCATGTTTTGTTTTACATATTGTAAAATGAATCGGAGATGGAGGCTTTTATTTTGCTGATACATACAGTATGACAGATATATATATTGAATATCTTTGTGCGTTATCTACATTTGATGCAGTATGTGATTTTGATGATGACTGATTGTTGACGCTTTAGCCGGCGAAACACCAGCGACGAAGCGACGCCGGCTACCTCACTTCCCATTTTAGACTTTCAAAATAAAACTCCCTTTCAGCTTTTTATGCAAATGTCTCGTCAGCGGCGGCGTCGGCTGGCGGCAGGAGAGGATTCTGGGAAGTGTAGTTCAAAACATTTCCCTCCTCGGCCTGTTTCACGTTGCTGCTTTTAAAGGTTCTCCAGCACCGAGGGACATATTTGAATCTGAAAATCTGACATGAAGGATGCTAAACGTACGCTGTGGATACAGACACATTGAAATTGAGAATGCTATTTTAACACGTCGGTGCTGCGAGACTTTTAAATGGTGTCTGACCGGCTAATGTAAACAATCAGCGATAGGCGGGGCTTTTGTTGTTGGCGGGGTTTGCTGCGATGCAGTGATGTTAAGGCTTTGTGTGTCTCTGAACGCACCACGAAAGGGAATGTTGTTTGTGTTCTTTTGATTTCTAATGTTCAAAGTGCTTAAGTGTTTTGAAGAGTTTTAGTTTTAAGAGGATTTATTTTTCTCTCTGTGTATATTTCTGAATATCAGTATTTCGTCCTCAGACCCCCGTCACGGCTCAGACTCACGTTATTATTATTATTATTATTATTATTTTAAAAGGAGATACAAAATAATCTCCTTGTTTTTTTTCATGGAATTAATTTTAAAAATGTCGACATAATGGCGGATGTTTAAAAATACTGCATTTTGTGTTTAAAAATAGGTTAAAAAAAATGTGAAGGCTGAAAAACTGCCAAGAAATTGATAAGAAAATGTCAGTTTTAGTTGAAAAAGGCAGAATACACTTCTTAATCCCACTATCACACCTGGGAAATATCTTCAGTAAAAAATATCAATAATATTAACAGGAAATAAGAACTACATATCCCAGCAGTCATAGGGAGCCTCCAGAGCGTCTTCATACCATGGTATCAATCAATCCAATGAATGAGACATGACCATATACGGAGAGTTCCTGTTGCCAAATCTGTCTCTTCAAAACTAAAAGCCACAAAATGAACTGCATTTCATTTAAAATAAATACAGAAACGTTTCTTTTAAAGTGAGAATAAAAACAGACTTAACTGAATGTGGTTTCGGCCAATCAGAGCCTCTGCTTGCTCCGATTAAAGAATCAAAGTGATGAAGAAAGACCAGACCAGCCAATCACTGTAACACAGGGTGAGCGATTGAGATCCAAAATGTAATGGTTTCTCCATGGATCCATGCTTCACCAAATGATATGGAAATAGGGACTGTAGTTTTTGCTTAATCCCTCTTAGCGCCCTAGTTGGTCAAGTTCATTGAAGAGTGTAAAAACGGACTGTCCACGGTAGTTAAAGCCAATTTTAATGGACATACAGTTTTATATCGTGATTAATATGTCACATTATTATTATCCTTTGAATTATCTACAACTATATTCAATTGTGTGGTGATTTTAATAATTTACAGGTTAGAAATTACCCACTTATCTACAGTCAGACACGCATGAAGGGACGGTGAAATAAATACTGATTTCAAAATGATCTACGAATTGGAAATTAATCTAGACTTTTTGGACTTTAGTTTGACGGAAAACATCAGTTTTAAGAGTCGCATGTAATTAGTTAAAAAGTTAATTAACAGCTAATTAAATAACACTAATTAATGATGAAATGAATCCTTATTTGCGTGTTGATTGGCCGGTCTGGTGGATTTAAACTGACGACATACAGAGATTATTACTGGTGATTAAAACTAGTGAGATGATATGTTGTAGAGGCCACTGAAATTACACTAATTAAACTAACCGCAGTATTTTATTTAACGCAAATCAAACTGACATTTTAGAGTTTTATATTTTTAAAGTTATATAATCATTGTTTTTTTATTGTCTGGAGCCTGGTGGGTCAGAGATAATTAATAAAAAATATCTGCAGCCGTTGAATGCGAAAAAACACAACTTGAAGAAGTGAAAATGTACATTACCAAAATCTGAAGTTTCATTGTCATGTTGTCTTCTGCCAAAAACATCCTTGTTGTGACAGAATCGCTGATCTAATCTGCCCGGAGACAGAAGAGAGGGGATATATTTAAAACACTTAGAAATACAAGTGTTTTAACACTTTAGGGGGGATTTTTAAAAATGTATTCACATTAATGAATCAAATATGTTGTTTCTACCCCAGATATTAGAGAACATCCAATTGTATTGGACAGTTACATATTCTAACAGTATATAGGCGCTTTCTCACCGGAGTACTTTTCCCAGGAATAGTTCCGATGGTTCCTGGGATATTGCGTTCACACCAAAACGATCTGGAACTAGAACTTTTTTTCGGGAACCTTTTCAGAGCAGGGACTATCTGGGAGTGAAAAGGTTCCAATGTTGCAAACCACGCCCCGTAAAACTGAGAAACGTTTTGTGAAGCCGCCATTTTATTTGCTCGCATTAGCATCATTAGCATTAGCCCAGCGCAGCAACGGAGAGAGACTAACTCATGGCAACTAGGGTGACCAGATATATACTACACAGCATTTTCACGACTTTTGGTGCGTCCCGCAAATTGAGACGTTGTCGTGCATATTTCATTTTGATTGGCTAAAACACTTTTCGTAAATCTAATTCATGCCGTCACCGCCCTGTATTACTATATGTTTTAAACGGCATCATGTAAGAGCGTCCGTAGTGTCACTCCCCCCCCCAACCGCCATATGATAAGACTTTTTTTTGACGATGATGGGAAGTCGTAAATTCTACCAATTCTGCCCAAAAACGTTGGCTTTAATATTTGGTTACCTTATTCTAAAAAAAAAGACAAAAAAAGAGAAAGTTTAGAAAATCTGTCTCCAGCTTTTTATCATTGATTCTGTCCAACAAACTCTCACCGCTGGTTTCCACCTGAGAGCGTCTGTTTCCCTCCTCTACTCTCAGCTTTTTAACGAAATCAAACGTTTTATTTCTGCTTAATTTTTACTGTAGATACATATTGTTTTATAGGGTCACTTTTTGAAAAATATTGTCATTGATTTTATAGCCAAAAACCTCAAATAAAGACAGTATGGAAGCTCAAAAGGGACAAAAAGGATTTGTTTCTGTTCGGTTTCTTATCAGATTTTCTGAAATACAAAACATATTTGATCGTGATTATAAATAACGTTCTTGCCTTCAAGTTTTTCGGGAAACTGAGGTCGGATAAGATGAGCCAGCAGGGGGCGCCGTCATCGGGTTTGGGCTCGAAACCTTAAAATACACATTTTCTTTTAACGAAAAAATCACAAAATTAATCGGAAAGTAACAAAATGACTGACCTTACATCCGATGTTCCTGTTGAGCCAAATGAAGTTGACGAAAAATAACGTAATGATACAATAAAAAACGTTTTGCCAAAAGTTGCTAACATTATAGTTGGTGTATACAACCCCCAATGCATTATGGGAAGTGTAGTCCAATTAGTTTGGTTATTTACTTCTTCAATCGGACAAACAATAAAAAAATGTTTTATTTGCTTTGTTTTAATTACACGCTGTGAAGAATATGTTTTTTATTTTGAATAACGTACATGTATGGACAAAATAAACCAATATATAAAATGTATTTTTTAAGTAATACAATAATAAGTTATCCCACAATGTAGCAGATTCTAAGAGGAAGAATTTTACGATTTTACATTTTTTTACTAATTTCTTCAAAAAAGATGATTTTTTTATGATTCTATCCCATTTATTTTTATACTAGCTTCCAAAGCAAACATTCGATCTGCTCTCACGTTGGTGCTGAACATGATTTTGTTATGTTTTTGTGTTTCCAGCCCAAATTCATCCGTCCCGCCGTCCACCATTTCCTCTGTCTGTGTGACTTCCTGTAACGCTCCAGTCTTCCATACAAGCATAACTGTAGACTAGAGACAATCAATTACAAGGTGATTAAAAAGTAGCTTAATTAATTACTAGATGTGTACTAATGACACTCGGGGCTCCACGTTAACGAGTCTCCAGTCAAAAGAAAAACAGATGCAGACTTGTGGAGGATGAGAGTTAACGTTGAGCCCAGAGGACGTCACCTGTTTCATTGACCTTTGACCCCTGCGAGGGTCTCATGCTGTAAGCCACTGTGATCACTGTGCTCATTAAACACTGACTTTAAAAAGGCAATAAAACTAACGTCATGATAAATAGATCACCTGTCTCTGCGGTTTATTTTGGTCATTATGGTTTGAAACCATTACTATATTTTAATTATTCCTTTTTAAAAAAAAACGTTTTAAAGCGGCCATATTCTGCTTATACTCAGGTGTATATCAGTATGTAGTGTCTCTACTTGAAAGAGTCCTCTCCTGCTGATGTTCAGGTGTATATCAGTATGTAGTGTCTCTACTTTAAAGAGTCCTCTCCTGCTGATGTTCAGGTGTATATCAGTATGTAGTGTCTCTACTTTAAAGAGTCCTCTCCTGCTGATGTTCAGGTGTATATCAGTATGTAGTGTCTCTACTTTAAAGAGTCCTCTCCTGCTGATGTTCAGGTGTATATCAGTATGTAGTGTCTCTACTTTAAAGAGTCCTCTCATGCTGATGTTCAGGTGTATATCAGTATGTAGTGTCTCTACTTTAAAGAGTCCTCTCCTGCTGATGTTCAGGTGTATATCAGTATGTAGTGTCTCTACTTTAAAGAGTCCTCTCCTGCTGATGTTCAGGTGTATATCAGTATGTAGTGGCTCTACGTTAAAGAGTCCTCTCCTGCTGATGTTCAGGTGTATATCAGTATGTAGTGTCTCTACTTTAAAGAGTCCTCTCCTGCTGATGTTCAGGTGTATATCAGTATGTAGTGTCTCTACTTTAAAGAGTCCTCTCCTGCTGATGTTCAGGTGTATATCAGTATGTAGTGTCTCTACTTTAAAGAGTCCTCTCCTGCTGATGTTCAGGTGTATATCAGTATGTAGTGGCTCTACGTTAAAGAGTCCTCTCCTGCAGATGTTCAGGTGTATATCAGTATGTAGTGTCTCTACTTTAAAGAGTCCTCTCCTGCTGATGTTCAGGTGTATATCAGTATGTAGTGTCTCTACTTTAAAGAGTCCTCTTCTGCTGATGTTCAGGTGTATATCAGTATGTAGTGTCTCTACTTTAAAGAGTCCTCTCCTGCTGATGTTCAGGTGTATATCAGTATGTAGTGTCTCTACTGGGACATGTCTCCATGTTTAATGTATGAGAGTGTTGCATAGTGATGTCACTATGTATGAAAGTAAACAAAGGAGTCCAATGGAGGCATTTCAGGCAGGGGGGGCGAAGTGTGTCAAAGAACTGAAATCAAACCAGAATCATTCCAATTATTTCGTACCATTGTTAAACTAGTCAATTACGAGAAAAGCCTTGAAAAACATCTGCTTTCTTTGCAAACTGGGGACAAAAGAATGGACTTCAAAGAGACAAAAAATTCAACGAAATTAAAAACTGAAGAAGCCACAGCAGATATCTTTCTAAAACAGCTTCCTCTTTTAGAGTCTAGCTTTCATATTGTTGGCATCATGTGGCGATATAGAGTCGGTTGAAAACCATCAACAAGGATCAACTGGATCAAACCTGAAACTGTGGACTTATTTGGTTCTTATATTTAAACTAGTCCACTAACAGAAAGCCTTCAAATTGGAATGCGTTCCTTGAGAAATTACGAAAAAGAGGCTCAAATGAGAACAAAAATATATTAAAACGACGACAAAGCATTTCAAAATGACCCAAAGACGCTACATGGAGAAAGATACAGAACATTGACCCAAATGGACTCAAATGATGGCAAAAGCGATATCACAGCAGACATATTGGTAAAACAGCTACCTCTTTTGGAGTCTAAATAGCTTTCATATTCGTGGTATCACCGTGGCGATATAGAGTCGGTTGAAAATCATCTGTAAGGCATAACTGGATCAAACCAGAACCATTGCAGCTACTCGTATTTAAACTACCAAGAAGCCTCTGTCTCCGTGCAGCATTTAGAAACCAGGATGAACTTCCACGAAGCCGAAGACAGAAATAGAGGGTGTTTCTCAATGTCAAGGAAGGATGCTCCAGAGCCACTATTTCAAGGATGCTACGTCATCGAGTCCCGCCGAAGGACTGTTCCAATGTCCAGGATGCTCGGAATTCTACCGAGGCCGGCGTCCTTCGTTGCGGGAAATTTCGAGGATACACATGTGTATCCTCCGTGGTCTTAAAATCCCCACAATGCTTTGCGCACGGACCAATTTCCAAAATCTTTGGCGGAAATCGCGCTCCATTTAAGGCGGGGTCCTCGCATATGACGCACACCCGTTAGCCTGTTCCACAATTCCTCGTGTTTCGAGGCTAGGAAGGATTCTTGCCTCGCTTCTGAAGGACCTGACTCGGAGGGACATGTCCTACCAAGGAAGCGTCCTCGACATTGAGAAACACCCTTCGACTCGAAATCTGAAATCTGATCTGGGGAGAGCGAGCTCAAACCGGTTCCTAATGCCACAACGGCCACTCCGTCGACAGCTGCCATATTAAGAGATACTAAGTTTAGACTCGAGACGGAACGCCATGTGTGTTATGTGGACCGAAAAAAGGCCTCCAGACACCAGAGGAAGTATTCATATCCCGCACTGCTGTAAAAGTACATGTAAAAACACCTCTAAAGATACACAGGAAATGAGGTCAAGGTAGTAAAAGTTGAAAAATGGCCGGTGTGGCTCGGATATACAAATTGAATTATTGCATTATTATTTAACACAATGATAAAGAAGCGGCTGTAGTGAGTTGAGGCGGAACACATTTTTAACTATAATGACTAGACTCAAACCTGTGAACATTATTCTTTTGAATATTTACCGTCTGCTTTTATTTCTACCTCTAAATGTGTGTATATGAACTTTGGTAACACTTTATTTTAAGGCATATTCGCCATCAACTAGTTGTTCATCAACATGCATATTAGCAGCATATTGGCTCTGTATTAGCCAGTATAAAACACGCCTTATTCTACATGACCATATTCTACAAGTACTAGGCCATTAGTTGAGAGTTTGTCCTCAATAACCCTCTAATTAGTGCGTATTTATTGTAAATAAGGACGTTGTTGTACATGAGTTTTGGTTAGGGCTGCTCAATTCATCGTATTTTAATCGCAATTATGGCTTGCAACGATTACGAAAACAACGTAATCGAAATAAAACGATTTATTTCAGTTGAATTAAAGTTCAGGGTAATCAACTGTTAAAAACACTGTTCACATTTTTTTCCCGAATAAATGGATGTTTTTCAAAGTAAATAGATAATCGTTTTTAATAATCGTGATATCGATTATTGACCCAAATAATCGAGATTATGATTTTTGCCATAATCGAGCAGCCCTACTATATGTTAAGGAGTTTTCATGCTGTGACAGTGCACTGCAACAGGTTTGTTGATCTTGTTTATTGGTATTTATTATTTTGATAGATATGAATGTATAATTTATTTTATTTTGTATTGGTTTTTCAGTTGATTACCCTGAACGTATAATTCAACAGTTAAAAAGTTCAAATTATTATTTGTATTTGTTTTAAAGTACAATAAATGGATGTTTTCAAAGTCAATGAATAATCGCATTTAATAATCGCATTTACAATTATTGACCCAAATAATCGAGATTATGATTTTTGCCATAATCGAGCAGCGCTACATTGAAGTCGTGCTGCTGGACTCGGCTGTAGTTCCTTTATAGCATAACGTTAGCATTTTGCTTCTGGAGATCGAGCAGCCCTAGTTTTGGTCTTAAGCTCAATATGGGCCTAGTAAGGCATTCTCTCCTAATACCTAACACATATGATCTATTATAACTACAAGTGTTAATTGTGTCAAAATAACTCAAAATGCGGTTTTTCTAACTCAGAATAAGTTCCCTATTTTAAAGTGAAGTCTTGTTCATAACCAATAAGCTCGTAGTTTGACTCTAATGTGTAAATGAACGACCAGATGACGGTGAATACGTGTACCTTAATCTAAAGTGTTACCTGAACTTTTTAAGATGAAGAGAGATTACTCATAAAAGAGTTCTAATAACAAGTTTCTATCGTATTTTAAGATATGTGTACACAACTCCTGTGAAGTCAAACCGCATGGTCCTTTTATCCTCTAGAGCAGGGGTGATAATAACATTTAATAATATTTGAACTTTTATACAAGTGGTTTTATAGGAAGATCCCTCTGAGTTATCAAAGTGGCAGTGCATTGAGTCACATTGATTTTAGTCGCATAATTGTCACTTTACGCTGATATCTGAACAACCGCCATGGATGTGTTTATATTCCCGTGGTAGTTGTGCTACGTTGGCAGCTTGTGAAAACCTAAATAGGATGCTGCAGACTGAAAAACAACCCTTTATTAATCAGAATTTGTCGTCTAATTAACACCAAAAATGTATTTTCCATCCAGCCATGTTTGGGGACAATCACCGTTTTTATATTTCTTATTGAAAATCACATCAAATCTGCTTTAATTTCCTCTCGTTCGGCTTTCATTTTTTTATTGAGCAGCATAAAATTATTGTGCCACACCGTCGGGGGTCCAGAGGGAATGATTTCTGACAAAAACTTGACTATTGCCCACGAAGCCACAACTGTAAACTAATCCGTTCTTATAATGTTACTTTCATACTGTGTGTGTGTGTGTGTGTGTGTGTGTGTGTGTTTTGTGTTCACACTTCAATGTGCTGTAATACTCTGACAGTATGTGGTTTTTCCTCCCATTTCACTGTTTGCCCGGTGCTTCTGCTGCATTTTTAATCTCAAGTTAGATAACGTTTATTGTCAAAATAGAAGCTTAAAGTACGGTGGCCGACAGGAGCGAATATATGCACCTTAATCTAAAGTGTTACCGTATATTTGTGTCTATGTATATATACACTCAGATTTCGATCCCGCTGTCTGTGTAACATAAATAGAGGCAATGATTTTTGACTAAAAAATATAGCTTATCCTGCTGATTATTTTCTCCATTATACCAATTGTTTGTTTTGTAAAAGTAGTACAAATAGGGAGACATGTTGTCTCCCTATTTGTTAGTGCAAACGTCAAATAAGATTAATAACATTTTTAACATTAACATAACAAAAGGTATTAAATACATGTAGTGGAGTAAAAGTACAAAGCAGCATAACATCGAAATACTCAAGTAAAGTACAAGTATCTCAAAATTGTATTTAAGTACAGTACTTGAGTACATTTACTTAGTTACTGCACCTCTAATAAAAAGTCAAATGTTAACACCGTTCACTTTAATGCATGACGCTTTATCATAAACACGACTTAAAGGAAGATATATTTATGAATATGGATGTCAAGATATCAAATAGTAGTAAATCATAACTAAAGCATTCTTGGTGTTTTTGTAGTTTTAAAGGGGACCTATCATGCAAAATGCACTTTTTGATGTCTTGTATGTGTCCCCGGTGTGTCAGGGGAACTCACGCAGCGTCAGAAAATCAAACCCTCTCTCTTTTCCTCCGTACCCAAATCTCTAAAAACGGGGAACAACGGCTGATCCAGATTTGCGTCCGATATGACGTAACATCTGAAATGTGGACCCACGGCCCAATCAGAAACGTTGCTATCAGAAACAATGCCCGACTGTTTTGGACGTAATATGGTCGGTGTTTACATTAGCATCGCTAACACTCAGAGCTAACCTGTACTGGAGAGCATGTGTGTGAAGAAGCAGGAAGTAGAAAGGAACTCACCTTGTGGTGTAACCGGCAAGAGAGAAAGCCTTTGAGCTCCAGACTGTTTCAGAGCCTTGATGATCCATGATATGGCGTTTCATCACGGCAGCATGTAGTTTAGACAGTAGCTGCTGGGTCCCACATGAGCTCAGACCCTCTCACTTTTGAAACAGGAAGTGAAATAGAGGGATATGAGGCATGGCTAGAATTATCTGTTTGGTATTTTGAGCAAAACAGTTCATAGACATGTTTTTTATATATTATATATCTGAGACCTGTGCTATTGCCTACAGATAGCATAGGTGACCTTTAATCAGTGCACATCCAACACCAGGGGACAGGAAACACACACAAGTAAAATACCAGCAGACTCTAGAGAAGTTCCTTTGCTGGTTTATTTCAAAACTTCAATTTTCTGACACGATGAGTCCAGATACAGTTCACCGTGATCCCTCCGAAACTCTAGAGTTACACACCATCAGTCTTCAAAAACAACACACATGTGAGAATTAAACAAAAGAACATTTCTGTGTTTCAATACAGAGATATGCAGCATGAGGTTTGGTCTGAATAACCGCAGACGCTTTGCTACATCAGCCTGAATATTCACGTTTCATCATAAAGCATTAAAGGTGCATTTTCTCTCAGCATCACTTTCTTAAAGATGTAACAAGTAAATGAAACCAAAATACAGAATAACACATTCAGCATCAAATAAACGTGACAGACTATCAAAAATACAAGTCTTTATATAACTAGAAAACATATATTTTGCATATCATGCAAGAAAGTAGACACAGGGTGAGTTGCCCTCATGTGGGACACTCTTTTTGCTTTAAGCCTAATGTGGGACACTTGTTTGAAGGTTGCTCCACCCTCATCTGTGATTGGACATTTGAGAAGTCATGTGATTTTGATCGCAGCTTGTGTTAACCCATAGTTTCATTCGGCGCTTTCACACCGCAGTACTTTTCCCACTAAGGTTACACACAAATCCCTGGGGGAGGATTAGGCAAATGAAGCCGCTGGCGTCACTTCGTCTTCTTCTGCTTTGGGTTTACTGGCAGGCCACAAACCGCTTCACGGCGTATACTGCCGCCCGGAGTCCCCGGCTGGAAGTCCCCGGAGTTGGGGAAGGCTTCAGTAGAAGCTGCTGGGAGTCCCAGCAGCTTCTACTGAAGCCTTCCGAGTAAATCGCCAGACCGCCGACACCTCCTCATCTCCACCGCTCCCATGTTCTATTGTGTGTTGCCATAATAACGGACCGTCCACACTACAGCGTCAAAAAAAGCTTGGAGCTGGATGTGTCTGAAGCTCGACCAACAAAGCTTCTGAAGCTTTCGGTGGAAGCGTCAGCCAATCAAATCATATGCCAGTACAGGCTCTAGCCAATCAAACCGCTGCTTGTGTGTCAGGGGCGGGAGATTCATGTGATTGGTTGTTGGTCGAGCTTCAGACTCGCCGGGCTCCAAGCTTTTTTTGAAGCTGTCGTGTGGACGGGCCGTTAGTCTCTCTCCGTTGATGCGCTGGGCTAATGCTAATGCTAATAATGCTAATGCGAGGATAATAAAACGGCAGTTTCACAAAATCTTTTGGGAGTTTTACGGGGCGTGGTTTGCCAAATGTCCTTTCTCTTCAGTATTGCTTATGGTAAACATGATGGGAAATGGACGATATTTACCGGCTTAGATCAAACACAATGATTCAGGGCCCTTTGCATAGCTGGTCATGCAGATATTCTTATCAAGAGGAAAAGTCATTTAGACGAATTGTTAATGTCAGTGTCTCCAAGTGAAGAGGAGTCAATGGAAAACTGCCCATTTATTTTGTTCTGCAGCAGTAGATGTCAATTTACACGTCTTTAAGTATCTCATCCGTTTCTAATTCAGAGCGCTTCGTGGTGTTGTTTTATCCCCAATCTGCTCACAAATTCCTACCCAATGTCGCCGTAAAGCGTCGAACACAGACCGATGACCAGCGCAGCTAAACGTGATGAAAACTGAGACGGTGAACATGATTTTGTGCATGTGACAGTACAGAAGAGGAATGACAGTTTTTACAGTCAATTAAAACATGTATTAATCCTTTAGAGCTGCCCCATCTATCAAATAAGTGCCTTTTTGCCACACATCTTTAAGAGTGATTTAAGAGGCTTTCAGACGGGGATATTACATCATTACATTGAAAACAAACAATTCAAACGTTATCCTTATCCTGCAAATAATTTAGAATATAGTGTTTGATGGTTTAAAGGTGAAACGGGTCCAAAAACTTGTGTTATCTTTCACCAGAGAGAACATCTTAAGCCTGAAAGCCACAAAACAAGAAAAACACAAAGAAATAACTGCAAACCGATTAACTTAATGACAAGCCTATAACAACATCTTCAAACCAACCAAGTTTATTACCACAAAGAAAAAAGACGCATCACTTTGTACGAGCAAAACAAACGTCTGGTCATTTATTTATCCTAAATATGTCTCTAGGTGAGCGTAGACACTTCAGGATATTATAGATAACCAGTGTAGAAAACATCATAAGGATATGGGCATTATTTTAAAGAGGAGACTTTGGTGTTTCGTTTGGCTCAGACAACGTGATTCACAGACTGGAGATCCAAGTTTCAACAGCACATTCAACAGTTTTTAGGGTAAATCCACAACCCGAATCCAATAAACAAATAAAACATTAGGTTAAAAGGTCATTTCTGAAGGATTGCGTTTGGCCACGTTCAATTTGAATTCTTAAATGTGCAATATTTTAGTTATCAATACAGGGGAGCGGGTGTATTCATTCTTTGGACCTCACATTTCTTTTTGGAATATTCTGTTTCTTGCAACTAAAGAAAAAGCAGAACATTATGAAATTCAGGTTGTTTCTCTCGAGCTGCAGGAAACAGGGAATGCTCAGATGTTCCTCAAACAAACAAAAAACAAACAAACGGCCCACTTTTTTTTTGACAGTCAGATGTTTTTTAACCCAGATGAAATAGACCAATCACAGCGAGCCGCCGTCCAAATAAGGAAGTGACATCACTGATGCAGAAGCTGCAGGCTGTTGTTTGTAGACGATGATGAAGAAGCTGGAGATCCTTCTCAGTCTGACTTCTTGTCGCTTGTTGCCTGCAGACAGAGAACAGGGCGGAAAAAAACACGGTCAGTTTGGCGATTTTAAAGAAAGGTAACTATTGGGATAATTTCAATCGATTTAAACTCTTATATGTTCAGAATCTATATGAATGTTACGTGCCGTTTGAGTAGTTCCCCCCCCACTGCTATACAAATAATGATGTTATCAGTCAACTTGTATAAAGCACTCGGTGTAACACCGATGTTAAAAAAAGGTTTGGGGGTTTTCTCTTGGCTGCAACGACAACATTTGTTTTGCTTCCGTCAGCCTGAGTGTGCACCTGTTAGAGTGTGTGTGTGTGTGAGAGGAGTCTGGTAAGCTATAAATCAAGTTGTGTGTGTTGGGGGATTTTAAAACAGCCATGACATCATCTCTCAGTGCAACTAACTTCGAGGTATGTTACATAACTATGTTCGGTGTGTTTGTATAAGCAGCAGCAGGTCCACGTCTAACCTGCCTGTTCGGACGGACACACACTATCTCTGTCATTATTTTGCATATCAAGATGTAATACCTTAAATTTGAATATAATAAAAACATAGTGTAACCTGATCGAGTTGTTTGGGCGACACGTAATGTTCAACTATAAATAAGAAACTTGCAACCAGCTTTCTACAGGGATTCTGGTTACATATAAATCAAGTTTTAGCACACACACGTACATTTTAGTGTGTGTGTGTGTGTGTCTGTGTGTGTCTGGACTGTGTGTGACTGTGTGACGGTGAGTGTGACGGTGAGGTGAGTGTGTGTGTTACCAGCAGTTTGCTGTGTTCGTCCAGCAGTCGGTCGTACTCCACCGTCAGATTCTTCGCCTGACTCTTCATCGCACGAACGTCACTGTCCGACTTCTGCAGAGCTGCAGAACATAAACACAGAGGGGGGGTTAAATAAGTACCATTACTGCAGTACGTTATTTAAGTAAAGCTTTGAGGTACTTTATCTGGATATTTGAATTTTCTGATACTTTATACTTCTACCCCGCTACATCTCATGGAGGAATATTGTATTTTTTTTCACCAGAACATTTATCTGGCAGATGATTTTAATACATCAAACATAATCAGTATTGTTATACAACTCCCTTTCATTAATTTTACAAATGTATCTTCCAATGTATTCCTTCTTCCATTTGCTTCCTTTTCCTTTATTATACTCCTTTTATTTTATTCCTATAGATGAGAGCAACGGCGACGTCACTTCCGGGAGAAAACACGGCCCCGCCCACTTCCGGGAGAAAACACGGCCCCGCCCACTTCCGGGAGAAAACAGCATCGGCACGAAGCGGAGAACTAAAGTTGCTTCATGCTTAAACATCAAATCAAAAGTAAAAAAAAATCTGTACTTCCTGTAAGACAAAAGGACAGTAAAAGAAGCAATCTGTGGCTGGTAGGTATCGTTTTCAGGATATGACACCTCTGGACATCGATCCCTTACTGATTTCACTTTGACCGTATATCGAGACGATCTCCAATGATGTCATGTATCCATAATTCTACTCTCTTTATCCATATACACTTATTTTTCTCCCATCTTCCTCACATTTCTTGTTGTTATCCAGCTCCTCCTTCAGAGTCTTCACCTCCTCCTTCAAGTTCTTGTTCTCCTCCACCGGTCCGGCTCCCTTCTTCCCGACCTCCGGCAGATCGAGACCAGCGTCACGGAGTTTCTGTTGAAAGAGAAAAAAACACCAGAAAAATGTTTTAAAATAACAAAACGTAACCCATGATAAAATGGAAAATAACTCGAAGTAAGGGAATTCATTTCAGTGGATTTTTCAGAAGATTGAATGAATTATTACATCTTTTAACAGATCACAACTTTAGATATTTTAAACTGTATTTACTGGGAGCGGGTGCAGCTTTTAAATTGAGATATAAGCACCTTCCAATCCTTACTGGAAGTGACAGTTCTAAACTGGTTTAGCTCCTACTTAAAGGACAGAAAAAACTTGCCTCAATAGGCAACTACACAACCCTGATAAATATGTCATGCGGGGTTCCTCAAGGCTCCATCTTAGGACCGTTACTTTTTAATATCTACATGCTACCTCTGGCTCAAATGATTAAAAACAACATCTAAGCTATCACATCTATGCAGACGACACCCAGATTTATTTTAAAATTTCACCGGGAGACTATTCTCCGATTAGAACTCTGAGCACATCACTGACTGGATGACTCAGAACTTTCTCCAATTGAACAAACAAAAAACTGAAATCATCGTTGGAGCAAAGAAGGACCGATTAAAAGTAATCGCAGAGCTTCAGTCGGCAGACTACAAAGTAACTCACAAAGAAAGAAATCTGGGTGTAGTGATGGACTCAGACCTGGATTTCAACAGTCACATTACAACAGTTACTAAGTCTGAAGAATATATCAAGGATTAAAAGACTAATGTCACAACAGGATTTGGAAAAGCTTGTCCATGCTTTTATCTTCAGTAGACTCGACTGCTGCAATAGTGTCTTCACAGGGCTCACTAAAACATCCATCAGAACGCTGCTGCTCGAGTCCTCACTGACACTAAAAGAGTGGATCACATCAGTCCGGTTCTGAAGTCTTTACACTGGCTTCCAGTCGGCCAAAGAATTGATTTTAAAGTACTATTGCTAGTTTTTAAATCATTACATGGTTTAGGACCAACGTATATTAACGATCTCCTGCATAATTATGAACGTTCAAAGTGTCTCAGCAGCCCCGACCCAGAAGACCCATCGGTTCCGAGAGTAAAAACAAAACCTGGAGAAGCAGCGTTTACCTATTATGCCCCGACAATCTGGAACAAACTGCCCGAATCGTGCACGTCTGCAGAAACTTACTATTTTCAAATCGAGACCGACATATATTTTTGCTGCAGCTTTTAATTGAGCTGATCATATTCGCACTGCAGTATGCCTTTTATTCATTGTTGTATACCCGTTTCGTTTATTTTCTTTGATTTTTAATGCTTGTTGTAAAATACCATTATATAATGTGTTTTTACTGTATTTATTTTTAAAATATCTTTTAATTTATTTTGTTAAGCACTTTGAATTGTCGCGTGCTGAAAAGTGCTATATAAATAAACTTGCCTTACTGTGTGTTGTGGATATGAGTTTGTTGTTATTATCCTTACACTTTTAATTAATAACTGCTGCACGACAATTACCCTCATGATAAAATGTCCAATATACTCTCTTGTCTTACAGACAACATCACATGATAAAGTAAAATCTACAGTAAAACCGACGAGGTCATAAACCTGTTGAATCAGATGTGAAGGAATTTAAACTGCTGCGGACATGTGTTTCGGTTTTGACTCCACCCACTCAGACGAACAGCTGGTCATACTCCTCACCTCAGCGCTGACATCAGATCAGCAGCTGCTCTCGGAGTTTACACCGAGAAACAAAACCCTGCTCTCTGATTGGCTGTAAATACAGTGTTCAAGTTACAATCAACTAAACAAGTGTTTGTTTGTAGTGGGAGTCAGCAGAAGTCCACAGGTATGAAATGTGTCATTATCTGTGGCGGTTTATAATAATAAAACACATAATATACGTTTTTAAAATATAATAAGAATGGTGTTATATACAGTACACCCACATAATAATTGAAGTATATCAAAACTCGATACACAAAATGCTAAATACCCTATCACGCTCCTATTGGCTAGCCAACCAACACATTGTACGTGATAGAGATGTCCCGCCCCTTTAGCCTAAGAGGTTGACCAATCACAACAGAGCCGGCCAGCTAACCAATCAGAGCAGACTGGGCTCTGGTTTCAGACAGAGGGTGAAAAGAGGTGCTGCAGCACAGGCAGCATGAGAACAATAATGCAAAACAAAATGTTCTGCGACATCTGTAGAGAAGATGAGTAACGGATTTGTCCGAGGGTGCACGACGATGCAGAAATCAGCGTTCAGGCTACAGCAGGTCGATTGAGTTGTTCTTGTACATTTCTTGTTCATATTCTGATTGTCTCATTTAAAAACGATGGCATGGTTCATATTTGCCTGTTGGTCGTGGTGTTGTTAGCGGCCTCTGCTGTCTGTCAGTGCAGGAACAAATAAATCATTCATGTTCGTGTTGACATGAAAAGTCACCACACGGTCGGTGTCTCTGTTCATCTTTTTGTTTCTCCACGCCCTTAAAAGTTCTGTATGAATCATTAAAACATGAATGAATGGACATTTGCTGCTCAGTACCCAAACATACATATTAAATACGTCTCATCATCTAACGCAACCACTGGTTGGTCCTGAAGTAGTTCTTTTTAGGGTATTTAGTTAGGGGTTTTTAAGCTTGTAATTGTTTCTGTAAATACGTGACAACGCTCCAATTCTATATTTTACATACTTTCTGTTTCGTGTCTGGTCCATGATTCTGAAGCTTCACAAAGCTTATAAGGGTGTCCCATTTCACATATAACTATTTCAAACTTACACACACACACACATTTAGTCTCATCACGACATGTCTCCGTCAGACCAGCATCTGAACGCGGGGGCATCATGGGTAAGCAAAGAGCTGTATTGTTCAGAAGTTTTGAAACACATCCTTATTTTCAGTGTTTCTTCTTCTTTTCTGCTCTTCATTCACGTCTATCTATAGTTTTACAGCAGTGACATTAAAACTTCTCCATGTCGGGACTTCCAGAGTTTTGAGGGTTTTGTATTTTTCCAAAACACTTTTCTTCCTCTCTTGTTATTGGTCACCTATTATAATGAGCATGGTGTGTGTGTGTGTGCCCGTGTGTGTAGCTGTGTGGATGAAGGAGTGTTTGGTATTTACACCTGTCTATGTCAGTGTCTCCATGACTACAGCATTTGTTTTAGTGTCACTCCAGGTCTGTCATTTATTGCCATGTAATTATATATTTTAATAATACACTGATATGAACACAAGTAGAAACAATCCAATGTGTTGCCAATTCTTTTGTCTAACAACTAAACAATTAAGAGAAGTATTACTTCCCTTAAATACACTTTCAAATGTGCTTATTGCCGTCCACCAGAGGCTCAAACACCACATATGATTATTAGATATTAAACAACATGAGACTGGGTAAACTCATGGTGTGAGTGAGGAGGAACAGGTGCTGAGCGTCCGCCCTATGATTGACGAGGCTGGGATAATAAATCCACATTTGATGGCGCTCTCTGGCTGAATAAAGTGTCTCGGGTCGGATCAGAAAGGCCACGAAACCCCCCGAGCAAACTGCCGCACCACGAGCACCATCAACACCTTTTAAAAACATCAGATAAATATAGACGACTTTGTGAACCCGGTTAACCTTCAGGAAACTATTCCAAACAGATACCACTTAACCACTAACGGAACCATTTAGAGAATACCTTAAATATGTCTTTTGAGTTCTGGTTAGAAGCAGTGGAATACGTACATTTTAACTTAATTGTACTTTACATACTTCTCATCCACATTTATTATATAATATTCATAGTTGCTTTGTACAAACATGATATGAAATGGTACTTTGACTAATTTTCTCTATTCTGTATAACATACAATAGCCGCTTTAAAGTACTTTGCTGCACTTAGTGCCCCAGGGAACTAAGTACCAATCGCGTTCACACCGGAGTACTTTTCCCTGAGGGAAGATTACGCAAATGAGCCGCTGACGTCACTTCGTCTTCTTCTGCTTTACTGGCAGGCCGCAAACCACTTCACGGCGTATACTGCCGCCCAAAGTCCCCGGCCGGAAGTCCCCGGAGTTGGGGAAGGCTTCAGTAGAAGCTGCTGGGAGTCCCAGCAGCTACCCATTAACTACCCGTTATGTGCAACATATAGTGAAACAGCTGTTATGGAAATTGAGAGATCAAATGCATTAACATTGCTGACTGCAAGCTGTATTCTGAACGCGTCGTGT
This sequence comes from Champsocephalus esox, assembly GCA_036324585.1. Taxonomy (NCBI): domain Eukaryota; kingdom Metazoa; phylum Chordata; class Actinopteri; order Perciformes; family Channichthyidae; genus Champsocephalus; species Champsocephalus esox. The sequence continues at coordinate 41,007,322 of CM070476.1, read as the reverse complement.
GGTTTGATTGATTAGGCCACATCCCTGGAGTGACCTTTGAATGTGTGCGAGTGATCAACGGATGTTTTTGCGAGGGGTTTGAGGACACAACAGGAAGTAGGATAAGGTGTTTCCCTGCTGCTCTGTGTAGGGTGCCTCAGCTGACCTAATCAAATGTTGTAATGTAACTAAGCTTTGATAAGAGAGACCGTTTCACTCGGAACAGGACGTGCTCTCCTAAGAGACGTCACACACACACGTACGTGTGTGTGTGTGTGGACAACACAGCGCTCGGATGCATTCCCTGCAGGAATTCAGATCCCGAGAAAAAGCAGTAACTGAAACTAAATCACTTTATTTATAGGAGAATACATTATCAAAATATTCACCTTCATCTTTGCCATGACCTCCGATAGGAAACTGATCTGCACGTTACCACCGTGTCCTTTTCTTTTTAAACGTACTAACATTAAATAAGCTTTAAGCTACATATATTTCCCTGACCATAACGATGTATAAAATGTGGAAATACTCGATGAAATGGGATTATACAGTCGGACCAAAGAGTATGTATCCGTTGGCATTTTTATTTACATACATTTATAATACTTAAGGTGGACTCGCCCTCCGGGTTTGTGCTTTTGATTATAATATTTCATAATCAACCTTCTATCCACAGAGTTATGTGATGCCTTCAAGCGCTTATGTGCATCGTTTCCTATTTCCTTTAAATCTAAATGTTGACATGCAAAAATTATTTATTATCCAACACGTCCTCCGTTTTAACCCCTGACTGTCCATTTAATTTAATTAATGGGTATAACAAAAGTGTCGTTTATATCTTCCTTTAGTATATTTACATTTGTTATATTATTCTAACCTTCTGGCAGCGCACCCAGAAGGGTGGCAGTGAAAGCGGAGGGTCTCGACGGACCAGACCCGGGCGGCAGAAGCTGGTTTTGGGGACGTGGAACGTCACCTCTCTGGGGGGGGAAGGAGGTGATTGGGAGGAACGGCCCCCCTGATCTGAACCGGAGTGGTGGTTTGTTACTTGACTTCTGTGCTAGTCATGGATTGGCCATAACAAACACCATGTTCGAACATAAGGATGCTCATAAGTGTACGTGGTACCAGAGCACCCTAGGCAGAAGGTCCATGATCGATTTCGTTATCGTATCATCGGACCTGAGGCCGTATGTTTTGGACACTCGGGTAAAGAGAGGGGCGGAGTTGTCAACTGATCACCATCTGGTGGTGAGTTGGGTCGAGTGGCGGGGGAAGCCTCTGGATAGACCTGGTAAGCCCAAACGTGTAGTTCGGGTGAACTGGGAACGTCTGGAGGAGGCCCAAGTTCAGGAGGCCTTCAACTCAAACCTCCAGCGGAGCTTTTCAGGCATTCCTGTGGAGGTTGGGGACATTGAACCAGAGTGGTCGGTGTTCAAAGCCTCTATTGCCGAAGCCGCGGCGGGGAGCTGTGGTCTCAAGGTCCTAGGTACCTCAAGGGGCGGTAACCCTCGAACCTCCTGGTGGACACCGGTGGTCAGGGAAGCCGTTCGACTGAAGAAGGAGGCCTTCAGGGATTTGTTATCCCGGGGGACTCCCGAGGCAGTTGCAAGGTACCGACAGGCCCGAAGGGCAGCAGCCTCAGCCGTGGCCGAGGCAAAGCAGCGGGTGTGGGAGAAGTTCGGAGAAGACATGGAGAAGGACTTTCGGGCGGCACCAAAGTTGTTCTGGAAAACTGTCCGACACCTCAGGAGGGAAGCAAGGAACCATCCAAGCTGTGTACAGTAAGGATGGGACGTTGTTGACCTCAACTGATGGAGTGTTAGGGCGTTGGAAGGAGCACTTTGAGGAACTCCTGAACCCGACAACTCCGCCCTCTATGTTAGAGGCAGAGCTGGAGTATGACGGGGGATCAACGCCAATCTCCCGGGGGGAGGTCACTGAGGTCGTCAAACAACTCCACAGTGGCAAAGCCCCGGGGGTGGATGAGATCCGCCCGGAAATGCTGAAGGCTCTGGGTGTTGAGGGACTGTCATGGTTGACACGTCTCATCAACGTTGCGTGGAAGTCGGAAAACGGTACCGAAGGAGTGGCAGACCGGGGCAGACCTTTTCGTGGAACGACGGATCAGCTTTTTACTCTCGCAAGGATCCTGGAGGGGGCCTGGGAGTACGCTTATCCGGTCTACATGTGTTTTGTAGACTTGGAGAAGGCGTATGACCGGGTTCCCAGGGAGTTACTGTGGGAGGTGCTGCGGGAGTGTGGGGTGAGGGGGTCTCTACTCAGGGCCATCCTATCTCTGTACTCCCAAAGCGAGAGCTGTGTCCGGGTCCTCGGCAGTAAGTCGGACCCATTTCCGGTGAGGGTTGGCCTCCGCCAGGGCTGCGCTTTGTCACCAATCCTGTTTGTAATATACATGGCTCGGATTTCGAGGCGTAGTCGTGGGGGAGGGGGTCTGCAGTTCGGTGGACTAAGGATTGCACCACTGCTTTTTGCAGATGATGTGGTTCTGATGGCTTCTCTGCGACCTTCAGCACTCACTGGATCGGTTCGCAACCGAGTGTGAAGCGGCTGGGATGAGGATCAGCACCTCCAAATCTGAGGCCATGGTTCTCAGCAGGAAACCGATGGACTGTCCACTCCAAGTAGGGAATGAGTCCTTACCCCAAGTGAAGGAGTTCAAGTATCTCGGGGTCTTGTTCTCGAGTGAGGGATCAATGGAGCGTGAGATGGGCCGGAGAGTCGGAGTGGTACTGCAGTCGCTTTACCGCACCGTTGTGACGAAAAGGGAGCTGAGCCAGAAGGCAAAGCTCTCTGTCTACCGGGCCATTTCCCTTCCTACCCTCACCTACGGTCATGAAGGATGGGTCATGACCGAAAGAACGAGATCGCGGATACAAGCGGCCGAGATGGGTTTCCTCCGCCGGGTGGCTGGTGCCTCCCTTAGAGATAAGGTGAGAAGTTCGGTCATCCGGGAGGGACTCGGAGTTGAGCCGCTCCTCCTTCGCGTCGAAAAGAGCCAGTTGAGGTGGTTCGGGCACCTAGTTAGGAGGCCACCTGGGCGCCTCCCTAGGGAGGTGTTCCAGGCACGTCCAGCTGGGAAGAGACCAAGGGGTAGCCCTAGGACCAGGTGGAGGGACTATATCTCTTCGCTGGCCTGGGAGCGCCTTGGGACCCCCCCAGTCAGAGCTGGTTGATGAGGGGGAAAGTGTGGGGCTCTCTGCTGGAACTGCTACCCCCGCGACCCGACCACGTATAAGCGGGAGAAGATGGATGGATGATATTATTCTACAAATCAACCTCCTTTTATTATAACATTCTGGTGCATTGCTAATATTAATTATTTTTTTATTTCATGTAAAAAAGGACATTTTACTGCATTTTGCATCGTTTATTTAAACCGCGGCAAATTGTGTTGGTGAGAACAGGAATGTCTTTTCATAGGGAACTTCCTTTCTGTGGTGGAGGATATTAAACTGTGGTGTGTGTGTGTGTCACATGCAGATGAAGCAACTTCTCCTTTTAGCAGCAGAGTGCTAGGTGATCTCCTCACCCCGGACAAACACAGGTCACATTACCACAGTGTGTGTGTGTGTGTGTGTGTTGAGTCCACATTGTGAATGAGACAAAGATAGTGTGTGTTATGTTTTTCCCTCTGAATATCTCCAGTGTTTATTTTGGAGCAGCTGCCCCCTGCTGGTGAGTTGAAGGAGCTTTTTCCCTGACATTAATTAGTAAATTAATGTTTTATGTTGTCGTACAAAGTACACGGTTAAATATGTGTACTCTTTTGAATTTAGACATTTCGTTTGAACTAATAGAAATATTATTTGTATCTGATCTTTTATAGAACATTGTAATTTAACCTCCTTTGTAGCAAAAAAAAATATTCGAATTGTTTTTAAAGATATATTTCTTTGCCCATTTTTACTTTTTATAATTGTTTTATTCCATTTAAATGTATCTTTTATAAAATGGAGCAAGGAAACCCAGTTGCCACGGGATAAATTAAGTATTCAGATTCTAAGTGATGAAATCGACGCAATGGGAGATGTATCAACAAACCGGAACAGTGAAGTTGAGTCGCACAAATAAATAATTCCTTATGAAGATCGATAAATAATAAAGTGTGTGTGGTGTGTGTGTGTGTGTGTGTGTGTGTGTGTGTGTGAGTCACCTCTTGCAGCAGCTCGTTCTCCTCCATGTATTTCTTGGCGGCGTTGCTGGCGCCCTCCGCCTGCTTCTTGAAGGCTTCGTTGGAGGCCATGAAGGTGGCCTGCTGGGAGAGCAGCGTGGCCAGGCGACGCAGCAACCTACACACACACACACACACACACACACGGTCAAAAAGACTGAACGCGTAACCTTCAATGTCAAAGTCTGAAATCAAGTCGCAAACCTATAAATATTATGGGATCCAATGTATAGGTTTGTGTAACTCTTCCAGTGCTTGAATCCAACACTTGGTTAACTGGCATGACATAGTGACATCGCACCACCTGAGCTCCAAAACAACCTGCTGTTTGACGCGTGTGTGTGCGTGCGTGCGTGTGTGTTAAAGTGTACTAGGCCATCCATAATGTAAAGCCTAATATAGCCACTGACAACTTCACACACGCACATACAGTAACGACTAACACACACCTTGAGTTTCCCCTGACACTTCCCAGCTGAGTGTGTGTGTGTGTGTGTGTGTGGGAACCTATAGAAGACACCCTCCCCCAAATTCCTGAACATCTCTACAGGCGGTGATTGAAAGGAGCAGTCTGCTGTGGAAGCAAAATATTTAGGTTGTGGTATTATTTTTAGTTTTCACATGCATGCATGTGGAATCATAACATCGAGCAATTATCGCCCGGGTATTACCGTAAGACGTTGGTTTCACTTTGAGGCTTTTGAGAGCATTACTTTTGTTTTTCTGTCGAGTTTCAGCTCCGACTTTAGTGATTATTTGTATTCATTTCTTTATTTAACATCGTGAAACATATGAAGTTCAGCATGGACTCTTTCTGAACGGGACCCGGCTAAGATTCTCATTTAGCCTCAGTCGGACGTGAACGTGGATTTTAATTAGAGATGCCCGGATCCGGACATAAAATAAAAAGGTAACGGTGTCATTTTAAACCAAAACTAAGGCCTCAGGATGACTTTAAGACGTGAACATTTTTGTTTTGTAACATTACATAAAATACAAATATTTTATAAAAAATACATTTTAAAAATCCCGATCTCAGATTTTTTTCTTCCGATCTTTTGAAATCACGTGATCGGGGATCGGAGCCCGAAAAAAAATCTGGGATCGGGATTTTTTTATAAAATATTTGTATTTTATGTAATGTTACAAAACAAAAATGTTCACGTCTTAAAGTCATCCTGAGGCCTTAGTTTTGGTTTAAAATTACACCGTTACCTTTATTTTCTCTTAATGCATTGCATAAAGATCGGATCGGGAAAAGTCGGTATCGGCAGATTGTCAAAATCAAACGATCGGAAGCAAAAAAAGGTGATCGGGACATCCCTACTTTTAATAATATTTGTCTAACATAATTTATTACGACGCAGACTGAATACACCTGCTGAGGGAAGTCGTTGTGAGATGGTCAGGTAGAAATCCAGACTATAATCCAACACAGATAGCTACATGTTTTAAAAAGTTCTTATGCAACACCAAAGCCATTCGCAGCCGCTTTCATCGTTGAAAAGGAAAAAGGTGATTTTGTTGGGGTTATTTTTAGCGGCAGGTTAATCCCCATTTGGTGCTCCAGTGAGCATCTGGGGCAGCAGGACGGCGAACGTGGGGGTTTTAGAATAACGGTGTGGATCTTTGATGTGTATTTTATGCACCATTGCTTGCACACTTAAAGGTGGGGTCGGTAATTAATTTCAGAACACTCCTTATATTCCATGGAGTGCTCTTAACATCCCGATAGCAATGAATATCTTAAATGCTTTGACAACAAATCCATAACAAATATCATCTGTGGAAGCCGTGGCGCCGTAAAAAGCTCGACCAATCATCTGAGCCGGCTAAAGTGGCTGGATGGCCTACCTGCCTGCAGGGTTCCTACACCTTTTCCAAAGTCAAATTCAAGCACTTTTCAAGCATCTTACAGCTGTTGTAAATTACATATTTATATACACATACTCAAATTATTATTTCCCTACCTCACATTCAATCAGATGTTCTTTATGCTATAAACAACCAAATGTGCGTTTCGTGATAGCATTCTACACGAGGATGAAAAATTAAAGAAAAGAAAACTAAGTTTAATATTTCAAAAGGAGTGACCTGTACGTAGACTGGGCCTCCCATAATACCCGTCTGAGCCGATACACAACAATCAGCCAAATCACTTTTCAATACATTATTGATTAATTGTTGAGGTACTTTTAGGTTGGTAGTGAACGCAAGTCAGAGGTACATGGTGTACTTCTACTCCTCCACAGTTCAGAGGTACATGGTGTACTTCTACTCCTCCACAGTTCAGAGGTACATGGTGTACTTCTACTGCACTACAGTTCAGAGGTACATGGTGTACTTCTACTCCTCTACAGTTCAGAGGTACATGGTGTACTTCTACTGCACTACAGTTCAGAGGTACATGGTGTACTTCTACTGCTCTACAGGTCAGAGGTACATGGTGTACTTCTACTGCTCTACAGTTCAGAGGTACATGGTGTACTTCTACTCCTCTACAGTTCAGAGGTACATGGTGTACTTCTACTCCACTACAGTTCAGAGGTACATGGTGTACTTCTACTCCACTACAGTTCAGAGGTACATGGTGTACTTTTCCTCCACTACATGTATTTAATCCCTTTAGTTACTTCTCAGATCTGGATGAGTGATGTGAAATCTAATCAAGTGTTGAATCAGACTTTAGTTCCACCTGGAGTAAATCCACCAGCTACCCTGCAGTCTACAAAGTACTTCAGACTAGCTGCACCTCCACCAGCTACCCTGCAGTCTACAAAGTACTTCAGACTAGCTGCACCTCCACCAGCTACCCTGCAGTCTACAAAGTACTTCAGACTAGCTGCACCTCCACCAGCTACCCTGCAGTCTACAAAGTACTTCAGACTAGCTGCACCTTCACCAGCTACCCTGCAGTCTACAAAGTACTTCAGACTAGCTGCACCTCCACCAGCTACCCTGCAGTCTACAAAGTACTTCAGACTAGCTGCACCTTCACCAGCTACCCTGCAGTCTACAAAGTACTTCAGACTAGCTGCACCTCCACCAGCTACCCTGCAGTCTACAAAGTACTTCAGACTAGCTGCACCTCCACCAGCTACCCTGCAGTCTACAAAGTACTTCAGACTAGCTGCACCTTCACCAGCTACCCTGCAGTCTACAAAGTACTTCAGACTAGCTGCACCTCCACCAGCTACCCTGCAGTCTACAAAGTACTTCAGACTAGCTGCACCTTCACCAGCTACCCTGCAGTCTACAAAGTACTTCAGACTAGCTGCATCTTCACCAGCTACCCTGCAGTCTACAAAGTACTTCAGACTAGCTGCACCTTTACCAGCTTTGAGAACACTTTCATGATCAATCATTATAAAACACATCATATATATTATTCTGAAATGGACCAATCTGCACAACGACTACTTTCACTGTCTTTCACTATATTTAGATGAGAATACTTTCTACTTTTAATTAAGTAACATTTTGAATGCTTTTACTGTAACAGAGTATTCCTACACTCTGGTACTTCCACTTTTACTCAAGTACAAGACCCGGGTACTTCTACTTTTACTCAAGTACAAGACCCGAGTACTTCTACTTTTACTCAAGTACAAGACCCGAGTACTTCTACTTTTACTCAAGTACAAGACCCGAGTACTTCTACTTTTACTCAAGTACAAGACCCGAGTACTTCTACTCTTACTCAAGTACAAGACCCGAGTACTTCTACTCTTACTCAAGTACAAGACCCGAGTACTTCTACTCTTACTCAAGTACAAGACCCGAGTACTTCTACTCTTACTCAAGTACAAGACCCGAGTACTTCTACTCTTACTCAAGTACAAGACCCGAGTACTTCTACTCTTACTCAAGTACAAGACCCGAGTACTTCTACTCTTACTCAAGTACAAGACCCGAGTACTTCTACTCTTACTCAAGTACAAGACCCGAGTACTTCTACTTTTACTCAAGTACAAGACCCGAGTACTTCTACTCTTACTCAAGCACAAGACCCGAGTACTTCTACTTTTACTCAAGCACAAGACCCGAGTACTTCTACTTTTACTCAAGCACAAGACCCGAGTACTTCTACTTTTACTCAAGTACAAGATCTGAGTACTTCTCCACCTCTGGTAGTGCATTAGTCTGAATTGTAGCCACAAAATCACGCAGAGCTGCATAGAAATAGACTCACAATGGTAACAAGTGGAAATTAATATTTACTAATGTGCCCAATGATTGTAGGTAATGCCGACTACTCAAGACTCCTGACTTACACATCTCCAAAGGAAGACTGTGTTCATTCTACAATTACATGGGATTAAAGCAAAATGTAGTTTTACTTGTATAATACTTCAATTTTATATAAAATACAGTTTGTTTTCATCCGTTTTCAAATAAACAAAGTCTTGGCTTTCAGAATATTAAACTTGTTTCGGCAAATTCAGGCATAATTACGAGCCGAGAACGGACTAATGTAACGTCACAGCAGGCATAGCAACAGCCGGTGTTTCTCGTGAGTGGTTCCCCGGTACACAAACGCAAAAATACACAAACACACTCGCGAGCGTCCCCCAGACCAGTAATACAAACGGAAATGTGTCTTCGGGTCAATGTGACTGATTTCGATAGAGCAGGTCTCATTTGGTTTAGGCACGAAACATACTACCAGTAGAAATACATTGCTCTCAAAATCGCTCTGTGTCGAATCAATAGATTATATTCCGTGACTATAACACGAAATGCCGTGAGAGCTTCGTCCTCTGAAGACCACAGGATGGCGACTAACGCACACATTAACATAGGTACGCTCCTCTGAAATGATTGCAATTATTATCCCTCAATCGAGTTCGCTATTCAGCTCGCTAACGTTAGCTTAAACAAACGTAACATGCAACGTTAGCCTAATCTAAAGTGCTCTTCTCCGGCGTACCTTTCATGTGGCTCGTCAGCGCAGACTTTTTTTAAATTGTGTTATTTTACCCTTCATAAGTTTATTTGAGTCTTTTGACAATCAACTTGTATATATTTAACTTTATCATCTTTTTTGAGATATTTATATTTCGTTTATTTTCTACTTTTTATTTTTCAAATGCCTCGTTTGAGCATGCCGCTGTAACGCAATATGTTTATCAATAAGGAATATCTCGTCTTAATTAGAACGACAGCAGAGACGATAAGTCACGCTGGAAGTTACATCAGAGGCTGAACTGGGAATGAAAACACTTGGTGCATGAACAAATCCGTTTCGTCTGCAGAAGAAGATCCTCTCAGAGGTCTGAAAATAGTCTGATCAGCTGCCGGCGCTTCAGCCTCTCCAGAAACGTATGCTCCAAATATACGGGTTTCTGTTCTCTGAGTCACGGCAGACGGTCAGTGAGCGGCTCGGGCTAAACGCTGGAGTCTGGGTTTCAGCAGCTGCTGCATCACATGCTGCGTGACCCACCAGCAGCTGCTGGGGGGGGGGTACTCAAGTACGTGAAGGTCACCAATTACACACAATCCTCTTCTTCACGTCTCTTCTACATCAACATGTGTCCCCTCTTCTTCATGTCTCTTCTACATCAACATGTGTCCCGTCTTCTCCATGTCTCTTCTACATCAACACGTGTCCCGTCTTCTCCATGTCTCTTCTACATCAACACGTGTCCCCTCTTCTCCATGTCTCTTCCACATCAACATGTGTCCCCTCTTCTTCATGTCTCTTCTACATCAACATGTGTCCCATCTTCTTCATGTCTCTTCTACATCAACATGTGTCCCATCTTCTTCATGTCTCTTCTACATCAACATGTGTCCCCTCTTCTCCATGTCTCTTCTACATCAACATGTGTCCCATCTTCTTCATGTCTCTTCTACATCAACATGTGTCCCCATCTTCTTCATGTCTCTTCTACATCAACATGTGTCCCCTCTTCTCCATGTCTCTTCTACATCAACATGTGTCCCCTCTTCTTCATGTCTCTTCTACATCAACATGTGTCCCCTCTTCTCCATGTCTCTTCTACATCAACATGTGTCCCCTCTTCTCCATCAACATGTGTCCCCTCTTCTCCATGTCTCTTCTACATCAACATGTGTCCCCTCTTCTCCATGTCTCTTCTACATCAACACGTGTCCCCTCTTCTCCATGTCTCTTCCACATCAACACGTGTCCCGTCTTCTTCATGTCTCTTCTACATCAACACGTGTCCCCTCTTCTCCATCAACACGTGTGCCCTCTTCTCCATGTCTCTTCTACATCAACACGTGTCCCCTCTTCTCCATGTCTCTTCTACATCAACACGTGTCCCCTCTTCTCCGTGTTTCTTCTACATCAACACGTGTCCCCTCTTCTTCACGTCTCTTCTTCATCAACATGTGTGCCCTCTTCTCCATGTCTCTTCTACATCAACATGTGTTCCCTCTTCTTCATGTCTCTTCTACATCAACATGTGTCCCTCTTCTTCATGTCTCTTCCACATCAACATGTGTCCCCTCTTCTTCATGTCTCTTCCACATCAACATGTGTCCCCTCTTCTTCATGTCTCTTCCACATCAACATGTGTCCCCTCTTCTTCATGTCTCTTCTTCATCAACATGTGTACCCTCTTCTCCATGTCTCTTCTACATCAACATGTGTCCCCTCTTCTTCATGTCTCTTCTTCATCAACATGTGTCCCGTCTTCTCCATGTCTCTTCTACATCAACACGTGTCCCCTCTTCTTCATGTTTCCCCTCTTCTTCATCAACACGTGTCCCCTCTTCTTCATGTCTCCTCTACATCAACATGTGTCCCCTCTTCTCCATGTCTCTTCCACATCAACATGTGTCCCCTCTTCTTCACGTCTCTTCTACATCAACATGTGTCCCCTCTTCTTCACGTCTCTTCTACATCAACATGTGTCCCATCTTCTTCATGTCTCTTCTACATCAACATGTGTCCCCTCTTCTTCATGTCTCTTCTACATCAACATGTGTCCCCTCTTCTTCATGTCTCTTCCACATCAACATGTGTCCCCTCTTCTCCATGTCTCTTCCACATCAACATGTGTCCCCTCTTCTTCATGTCTCTTCTACATCAACACGTGTCCCGTCTTCTCCATGTCTCTTCTACATCAACACATGTCCCCTCTTCTTCATGTCTCTTCTACATCAACATGTGTCCCCTCTTCTTCATGTCTCTTCTACATCAACATGTGTCCCCTCTTCTTCATGTCTCTTCTTCATCAACATGTGTCCCCTCTTCTTCATGTCTCTTCTTCATCAACATGTGTCCCCTCTTCTTCATGTCTCTTCTACATCAACATGTGTCCCCTCTTCTCCATGTCTCTTCCACATCAACATGTGTCCCCTCTTCTTCATGTCTCTTCTACATCAACATGTGTCCCATCTTCTTCATGTCTCTTCTACATCAACATGTGTCCCATCTTCTTCATGTCTCTTCTACATCAACATGTGTCCCCTCTTCTCCATGTCTCTTCTACATCAACACGTGTCCCCTCTTCTCCATGTCTCTTCCACATCAACACGTGTCCCGTCTTCTTCATGTCTCTTCTACATCAACACGTGTCCCCTCTTCTCCATCAACACGTGTGCCCTCTTCTCCATGTCTCTTCTACATCAACACGTGTCCCCTCTTCTCCATGTCTCTTCTACATCAACACGTGTCCCCTCTTCTCCGTGTTTCTTCTACATCAACACGTGTCCCCTCTTCTTCATGTTTCCCCTCTTCTTCATCAACACGTGTCCCCTCTTCTTCACGTCTCTTCTTCATCAACATGTGTGCCCTCTTCTCCATGTCTCTTCTACATCAACATGTGTTCCCTCTTCTTCATGTCTCTTCTACATCAACATGTGTCCCTCTTCTTCATGTCTCTTCCACATCAACATGTGTCCCCTCTTCTTCATGTCTCTTCCACATCAACATGTGTCCCCTCTTCTTCATGTCTCTTCCACATCAACATGTGTCCCCTCTTCTTCATGTCTCTTCTTCATCAACATGTGTACCCTCTTCTCCATGTCTCTTCTACATCAACATGTGTCCCCTCTTCTTCATGTCTCTTCTTCATCAACATGTGTCCCGTCTTCTCCATGTCTCTTCTACATCAACACGTGTCCCCTCTTCTTCATGTTTCCCCTCTTCTTCATCAACACGCGTCCCCTCTTCTTCATGTCTCCTCTACATCAACATGTGTCCCCTCTTCTTCATGTCTCTTCTACATCAACATGTGTCCCCTCTTCTCCATGTCTCTTCCACATCAACATGTGTCCCCTCTTCTTCACGTCTCTTCTACATCAACATGTGTCCCATCTTCTTCATGTCTCTTCTACATCAACATGTGTCCCCTCTTCTTCATGTCTCTTCTACATCAACATGTGTCCCCTCTTCTTCATGTCTCTTCCACATCAACATGTGTCCCCTCTTCTCCATGTCTCTTCCACATCAACATGTGTCCCCTCTTCTTCATGTCTCTTCTACATCAACATGTGTCCCGTCTTCTCCATGTCTCTTCTACATCAACACATGTCCCCTCTTCTTCATGTCTCTTCTACATCAACATGTGTCCCCTCTTCTTCATGTCTCTTCTTCATCAACATGTGTCCCCTCTTCTTCATGTCTCTTCTTCATCAACATGTGTCCCCTCTTCTTCATGTCTCTTCTACATCAACATGTGTCCCCTCTTCTTCATGTCTCTTCTACATCAACATGTGTCCCCTCTTCTTCATGTCTCTTCTACATCAACATGTGTCCCCTCTTCTTCATGTCTCTTCTACATCAACATGTGTTCCATCTTCTTCATGTCTCTTCTACATCAACATGTGTCCCCTCTTCTCCATGTCTCTTCTACATCAACATGTGTCCCCTCTTCTCCATGTCTCTTCCACATCAACATGTGTCCCCTCTTCTTCATGTCTCTTCTACATCAACATGTGTCCCGTCTTCTCCATGTCTCTTCTACATCAACATGTGTCCCCTCTTCTCCATGTCTCTTCTACATCAACATGTGTCCCCTCTTCTCCATGTCTCTTCTACATCAACATGTGTCCCCTCTTCTTCATGTCTCTTCTACATCAACATGTGTCCCCTCTTCTCCATGTCTCTTCTACATCAACATGTGTCCCCTCTTCTCCATGTCTCTTCCACATCAACATGTGTCCCCTCTTCTTCATGTCTCTTCTACATCAACATGTGTCCCGTCTTCTCCATGTCTCTTCTACATCAACATGTGTCCCCTCTTCTCCATGTCTCTTCTACATCAACATGTGTCCCCTCTGTGGAAAGAGACTCTGAAAGTTTCAGGAACAAAGATTTTCTCTCATTTTGATCCATTTCTATAAAAACCTGTCTGAAAATGAAAAATGAACCAAATCTCTCTCAGAGGGGCGTGGGGAGGGGCTCCTTATTTTCATCTAAAGCAGTGCTTCTCAAAGTGTGGTGTGAGCGCCCCCTAGTGGTCGGTGAGTATATTGGTAACATTTCACATTTGAAATAAATAAATAAAAGTTTTCCGCACTCTCCCGGACATATCTCCGCAATGGAGCGAGCTGAAGTTTCACTTTTGATTGCATGATGTAGCCCAGCGCAACACCTTCGTCGCACATGTTTCCACTTGTTTTTTACCATTTTCAGGCGATTTGTAATCTGTTCTAGACAAACGATGTGTTTTTGGATATTTGTGGAGTTAGGTGGTCCGCGAGTGTTTTTTTATTGGTTAAGTGGTCCTTGGTGTGAACAAGTTTGAGAAACACTGCTCTAAAGTAACAGACCCAGAATCAGCACTTTTGAAACAGGGCTGAAACGGAGGGGATTATGGGTAATGCTGCAATGATCCGTTTGGTGTTTCAGCCAATCAGAGACCGGCTCTGGATATATCCGAGACCTGTGATATATTGATGAAATACAGTATAATACGGGACCGTTAAGTAACGCTCAGTACATCTCCCACTTTGCCGGTTTTTAAATCTCGTTTAAAGACCCACTTATTCTCCCGTGCGTCTGCAGACCACGTACTGTATAAGACTTGTGCTTTTCAATTGGGGTTTTAACGTCACGTGAGTTTTCAGTTTGTGGCTTTGATTGCCTCGTGTTTTACATTTGTTTTATGTCTCGTCTGATTTTATATACATCTATGGATTGGTAGAAAGTTGGATTGGACATCTCCAGATAGCACTCGAGTATTTAAATGTATTGCCACTTTATACTCCATGACATTTGAGAGGCAGACTTTTCCTCCACTTTATTTATTTAACACTCAGTTACATTTTAACATTACAAATAAAATGTACTGATGAGGCAATCGGGTCGGGATGGGCGATCTGTCGACGAGACCATTACCTCAAAACCCATACCGTGAGGATCTTAGGATTGCATATTGTATTGATTGCCATCGAAATCAGTCGCATTGACCCGAAGACACTTTTTGAGTTGGATACACCGTTAGAAAGAGGAGATTCCCAGCTTTCTAATGATATCAGGATTGTTGTTGTACTCCAAATATTAAGCGACATTTGTCACATTGTATAATGACCGTCACCGAGTCCTCGTTTTGAGAAAAGGCCTTCAAAGTTTCCTCTCCTCTGGAATCCATCGATCTGATTGGTTATCAGCGGCTAGCAAAGTAGTACGGAGGGGAAGATATTTTCATTTGGATTACTGGTCTGGGGGAAGCTCGCGAGTGTGTGTGTGTGTGTCACCGGCTGTTGTGCCCGCTGTGACGTCAAGTTACTCCGTTCTCCGCTTGTAATCATGCCGAAGCTTCAAAGCTGTATTTATCTTCTGAATTTGCCGAAACAAGTTTAATATCGAGTGTGAAGCGGCTGGGATGAGGATCAGCACCTCCAAATCTGAGGCCATGGTTCTCAGCAGGAAACCGATGGACTGTCCACTCCAAGTAGGGAATGAGTCCTTACCCCAAGTGAAGGAGTTCAAGTATCTCGGGGTCTTGTTCTCGAGTGAGGGAACAATGGAGCGTGAGATGGGCCGGAGAGTCGGAGCGGTACTGCAGTCGCTTTACCGCACCGTTCTGACGAAAAGGAAGCTGAGCCAGAAGGCAAAGCTCTCTGTCTACCGGGCCATTTCCCTTCCTACCCTCACCTATGGTCATGAAGGATGGGCCATGACCGAAAGAACGAGATCGCGGATACAAGCGGCCGAGATGGGTTTCCTCCGCCGGGTGGCTGGTGTCTCTCTTAGAGATAAGGTGAGAAGTTCGGTCATCAGGGAGGGACTCGGAGTTGAGCCGCTCCTCCTTCGCGTCAAAAGAAGCCAGTTGAGGTGGTTCGGGCACCTAGTTAGGATGCCACCTGGGCGCCTCCCTAGGGAAGAGACCGAGGGGTAGACCTAGGACCAGGTGGAGGGATGATATCTCTTCGCTGGCCTGGGAGCGCCTTGGGATCCCCCAGTCAGAGCTGGTTGATGAGGGGAAAGGAACGTTTGGGGCTCTCTGCTGGAACTGCTAATCCCCGCGACCCGACCACGGATAAGCGGGAGAAGATGGATGGATGGATAATATTCTGAGAGCCAAGACTTTGTTTATTTGAAACCAGATGAAAACAAACTGTAACGGACCCTGCCGTGTTATCTATGATCACTATATGCCTTACATTCATAATGTCAGCCGGAGGGAGGGGGGGGGAAGAGCCGAGGGCGAGCGGTCATCTTCCCTTTACGAGCTTCAAACATGTATTTATCGTGTGATTTTGGAAATAGAAGTTTCATATTCTGAAAGCCAAGTCTTTGTTTCAGCACTAATGGCATTTTATTAACCACCATTTATTCCCACTGAAGAACACACTCGACGACGTGGTCAATATTTAATTATCCTTCACTTTTATAACCTGCAGTTAAACAGTGTTCTAATTTGATCACCACTAAAAGTCCCTCAGCTAGACAACCAGCTGCCCTCCAATCACACAACTCTGAGAAGGGTTAGCCAATCAGGGACCATGACAGATTTACACCTCAGAGGCTCGTCCAATCAGAGTCAGGCAGCAGGATTTACACTGTACAGTGAGCGTTTCTCAATGGAAACACACACACACACACACAGCTGCACATTCTTTCCATCCTACTGTTACCCTCCTCAGCATTTAGACCCGTGTGTGTTTATGTGTGTATGTGTGTGTCTCACAGGCAGAGCAGCAGGGCGAAGCCGGCGATGTACTCGTTCCTCTGCGCTCTGAACAGTTTCATGTGGATGTGTTCGATGGCCGTGGGGTTGTTGGTCAGATCCACCTTCTCCGGCACGCTGTACTTCCTCACCTCGCGGAAAGCATCTACACACACACACATTAAAACACACAAAGAAGAACATCGTCAGTGTGTATCCCACTAGTTGAGTAGTGCATGTGCATGACGATGAACTTTAATGTTACACAAAACCAAATGTGCTTCACCGTCTGAGACGTTGATTGAAACTACAAAGAGCCTAATTAAACTTAAAGGATATTTTATTTGCTTTATTGATCACCAGAGGAGTCACTTGGGTGTTGCACAGCACAACGACAGAGGAGGAGGAGGAGGAGGAGGAGGAGGAGGAGGAACAACCTACCGATGAGCAGGAAGACGAGGATGGCGATGGCCACCATGAAGGAGGTGTTTCCATAGAGAGCGATGGTCTGGATGAGCCGAGACTTAAAGATCTTGCTCCACCTGCAGGAAGACACTCACGTTATAACACCAGGGTCTACGCAGGGACCCTGACGTCACGTGCAAGACCTTTTTAAAGACCCTTTGCATACATTTTAAGACCTCATCGCCACTTGGACTTCTAAACGGTTGCCTTGACGACACACTTCACCTCACATTGACTATATACAGTATTGATTGCCCTTCCTCCTTATCTTCCAACCATTTGGACACAGACTTGCATTTCTACTTCTTCATTCTTCTATTATACTTATTGAAAACAAGCTACAAAATGTAAAACCTTGGAAAATGTTTAATACTTTTTAATAGCCTACATTTTTGCTAAATTGATTTATCAACTTTTAATACTTTTTAAGACCTCGCGGACCCCCTGGACACAGAGTACAGTAAAAGATGGAATACAGTCAGACAGCTGAGGCTAGGGCTCCATCTAGTGGAAACAACACATCTGAGGGAAATGTCCTGATAACCAGATATTAAAAAAGTGGTAGAAATGTTATCTTGAAGGGAAACGGAAAAATATTACGGAGTTAAAAAGTGACCGACAAAAGGGAGGATTTAAATAGTTTCTCTCAGGGTTCAAACACTTCGTCACCAATGATTTTCAATGACTTCTCCATGACCTTTATCTCATTTCCGATGACCAACAACATTACTCTCAGCGTTCCACTGAAAATGGTTTACTTTGACATGGAACGGGAAAATCAGGTCTGCATATGAAACATGTCAAACAGGCTCACTAGCTTCCACACGCTAAAGCCACTCAAATCTCTCACCAGCAAAACACCTCGTCAGCTAAAAGCCATTTTACATTTCATTACTATTCAATACAGTATTCATTATCATTATATAGTGTTACTATTTCGGCAATTAGATCAAATATAAATTATATTTGATGCAACTTTAGTTACATTTCTAAAACTTTGGGAAAAATATTGTTTTCCATCACGGGTCCAGGGCCTGGAATTAGCATTTTGAATCTCCATGAGTTTTCCAGGTTTTTAAATGACCGTAATAAGAACCCTGAACTCTTTGAATATGTGATACAAAAATATGATGTATGTTGTATTTGTACATCTTTACAGTATCAAAAAATCATTATTGATAATTAAAAAAAAAGACAGAAATATGATCTTGAAGGGAAACGGCACTTGTGATCATTCAGGAAAGGCTGTTAAAAAGTGAAAGACAAAAGTGGGGAATTATTTGATTTAACTCTGAA
Source organism: Champsocephalus esox (assembly GCA_036324585.1). Classification (NCBI taxonomy): domain Eukaryota; kingdom Metazoa; phylum Chordata; class Actinopteri; order Perciformes; family Channichthyidae; genus Champsocephalus; species Champsocephalus esox. The sequence goes on along the minus strand of CM070476.1, from coordinate 40,989,295 downwards.
TAACCCAATATGATGTATTTGTACATCTTCACCGCACTTACTGCAAGCTCAGTATCAAAAAACAATAGAAATAGGACATCAAACCAAAGAAATGTAGAAATCCCAAACCTATCGATTCCCTATTTTAGTAATTAAAAAAGGACCAAACCTTCAATGTGTTTTTGGGAGATGTAAAATACTAACGTTCACCTTCTTATTTCAGGTTGGTCGTTTTTTAATATTTTCACAATTCTATAAAACAAACCTTTTCTCCACTTAGTTTTTAAGCTTTATCTGGGAGTCGCAGTCGAGATGAGATTTGAAATGGTGGCTCCTTATTTGTTCTAGGAGTCCCTTTCATCAAATCAAAAGTCCTTATATTGCGTTTGAATGGAACCGCTCATTCTCCGGCAGCTTCTCATGAATCCTCAGACTTTGTACAATCGCTGAAAGGCTGAGTCATGGGGTGTTTCTCAATGTCGAGGACGCTTGCTTGGTAGGACACTGAGTCACTTGCTTCAGAAGCGAGGCAAGAATCCTTCCTAGCCTCGGAAAACGAAGAATGGTGGAACAGGCTAACAGGTGTGCGTCCTATGCGAGGCCCCGCCTTAAATGGAGCGCGATTTCAGCCAAAGATTTGGAAATTGGTCCGTGCGCAAAGCATTGTGGGGATTTTAAGACCGGAGGATACACATGTGCAGCCTCGAAATTTCCAAAGCCTCGGTAGAATTCCAAGTATGCTGGACATTGGAACAGTCCTTAGGCACTCGATGACGTAGTATGCTTGAAATAGTGGCTGGGGATTTTCTGGTGATAAAAACCTGCTGACATCGGCTCTGGGATCAGAGAAGTGTCTGTTCTGAGAGTTAATCAGAGGTCGGTTTTAATCTGCTTCACACAGAGCGGCTCCGTTTCAGATAACCGTTTGAAATCAATCCAACTGGAACCGTTTGACTCAGCGAACGCTCGAACACCACATTCACAAACTGTCGAGCAGAGCGTCGTAGTTAAGGAACGATTTAGGAAGCTTATGAGGACAAGAAAAGGAGAGACACTAAAGTCTGAGTGGAGGTGTGGTTGAGGCGGTTGCTAGGTGACAGGGCGATAAAACAAGAAATAATTAAATTCACTCGTAATGATAGTGGAATAAAATAAATGGTGACAGAAGAGACGATTTCTCTTGGACTTCAAACCAAACCGCAGCCGACGCCCCGGGTAGAACATCCGACACAGAATCAAATCTGTTGTGCAGGAAACGATTTCATTTGGGCATTTATTTTCCTTATGTTTAAATGTTGAAGCCGACAAAGAATAAGGGCAGACTTTAACAATGGTCATTCCTTTCCCTCATAAATAAACATATGCCTTTCCGGTGCCAATATCTCCTCCACCTGTCTCTAATACCAAATCACTCAGAGCCTGAAGATGCCTTCAAAATAAAAAGCATTACCAACTAAAATGTACTCAAAACTGTGCTGCTAGGGTACTCGCACATAGAAAGCCGTGGCAGCACACCCTCCCCCCCTCACCCACCTCCACTGGCTGCCGGTCAAGCCCCGCATAACCTACAAAGTCCTCCTCCTCACCTACAAGTCCCTCCATGCCCTTTCCCCCCAGTACCTATCGGACATCCTTCACCCCACATGCCCCACCCCGGAACCTGCGGTCTTCAGACTCTGGCCTGCTCCCCCCCCGCACTAACCTGCGAACCATCAGGGACAGAGCCCCCACCCTCTGGAACGCTCTCCCCCACGCTTGACGCCTTCCAAAGGGCCCTCAAGTCCCATCTGTTTGCCAAGGCCTTTGGCCCCGAATGGATTTGTTGTTGGTGAATGAGACAGTGGGTGTTTCTCAATGTCGAGGAAGGCTGCTTCAGAGCCACTAGGATGCTACGTCATCGAGTGCCGCCGAAGGACTGTTCCAATGTCCAGGATCCTCGGAATTCTACCGAGGCCGGCGTCCTTCGTTGCGGGAAATTTCGAGGCTGCACGTGTATCCTCCGTGGTCTTAAAATCCCCACAATGCTTTGCGCACGGACCAATTTCCAAAATCTTTGGCGGAAATCGCGCTCCATTTAAGGCGGGGCCTGTTCGCCTGTTCTTTGTTTTCCGAGGCTAGGAAGGATTCTTGCATCGCTTCTGAAGGACCTGACTCGGAGGGACTTGTCCTACCAAGGAAGCGTCCTCGACATTGAGAAACACCTCCTTTTTCTGACTGCCTTTTGTTATGTTTGTTTTTGCTCCTGTTCTTCTCTGTAAAGCGACTTTGGGTCTCATGAAAGGCGCTATATAAATCCAAGCTATTATTATTATCATTAGGATCAAATGACTACAAAACAAGAAGAAACTAAATGTTTACTTATTAAATATTAGCCAACAATGACCAGCTCCAGCAATATGCTTATCCACATCATTTAGTATCTATATAATAAAGGAATAGTGTGTTAATATTATTTCAGAGACGATCTGTTGAGTCAGAAGCCAAACCTGCTTCACTCTATTTGCGCTGTAGCCTAATCACATGCCTTTACCGTCAGGGTTTATAGATTCTATCTTCACGGTCTACTGTATATTTTTAATGCCGTTTTAAATTCTATTTTGAGATGTTTAAAATCCTAGTATTGTTTACTTCTACTCTTTAATCTCTACATATGTGCAATGCCTTGTTTTTTTTATGCTGCTGCAACGCAAACATTTGGGATCAATAAAGTACCTTTTATCTTGTGCCAACAGTTGTTATATTCATTTGCATGTTGATTTCCCAATGCTGGCACTTTTAGTACTTTGAGTTATTGTGGGTTTGATGCGATCAACTGGAATAATCTCCCTGCAAGATCTAATCTTACATATCTAACCCAGGTCCTCCACCATCTGTAGCGTTTCATTAACTCGGCGTAACAAAGCTTTTGGAAATTATCTCTTAAAGCCCGTTGTCTTTTGACATTTTCTCCTCTGCTTTTTCAACTCACAAGGCTGTCCAAAGTCTTCACTACTCCTAACATGTATTCACCTTAGGAGCTCACTTCAAGTCTGAAATGTCGGATAGAAAACATTTTTCTTAATCAGGATCTAGTCCTAAATGTAAAGGGAAATTCTTAAAGAACTTCATAATTCTAGGATGTTTTTATTGTTATTTTGTCCCTAGGAGCCATTCTTTGTGCTGAAAGCGTTCTGATTCAAGCCTCTGATTCAAGCCCTGTTATTACAACTGAATTGTCAATAAACGATACTGAAATCAACCTGACAGACGTCGCACTCAAAAGACTTTAACCAGTTAAGCCCCCGGTTGCAACATCTTGCAAGAAACAGCGTCCGAGGGCTTCTTAACATTCAACAAACTATGAATGCGTCGTACCCACGTAAGAGAAAAGAGATTATTCATTCGCCCCTTTTAGAAGTTATGGTCATTCGTTCTGGGAATGTCATTTTCGAGTCTGAGACCAGAGAACGGGCTCGGGGCTTAAGTAAAGCGTGAGCAAACAAACATCGGTGTTTTGGGAGACAATCGCTCGGTTTGTACGAGTCACGCCTCGTGCTCTCTCTCTTAGAGTGAATTAATACAGTCGAGTTATAGTCGAATGAATGAACATTGCACCGCGACCTTCAACCAATAACATCGATTCATTTGGATATATTGCTCAGTGTAAAGCTAGGTAAACAACGTGTAGCCCGTCGCGTCGGAGAGCAAATTCACAGCATTCTTTTCTACCAAAACGTCTGAGAAAAATTGCCGAATACAGATTCATTCTGACAAGAAATACAAAAGACAGGTGAGCGGTTGGACAGGTGAGGTAGAGCGACAGGTGAGTAGAGGGACAGGTGAGGTAGAGGGACAGGTGAGTAGAGGGACAGGTGAGTAGGTGGACAGGTGGACAGGTGGGCAGATGGACAGGTGGGCAGATGGACAGGTGGGCAGATGGACAGGTGGGCCGATGGACAGGTGGGCAGATGGACAGGTGGGCCGATGGACAGGTGGGCAGATGGACAGGTGGGCCGATGGACAGGTGTGTCGATGGACAGGTGTGTCGATGGACAGGTGTGTCGATGGACAGGTGTGTCGATGGACAGGTGAGCACCAACCTCTTGGGTGAGATGAAGGGGATGCAGAGCAGCAGAACGAAGAAGACTTCACCGTAGAGGAAGGTGGCGACGGCCGTCCACTGCAGACTCATCCTGACGACAAAACACAAACCTGGCATTAATGTTTACACTTTACAAAATAAAACCACATGTGCAAATAGTACAAGGCCCAAGCCGCCAGTCCACAGTGACGCAGTGACCTACGCAGTGACCTACGCAGTGACCTACGCAGTGTACCTACGCAGTTACCTACGCAGTTACCTACGCAGTTACCTTCCTCACATCTTAAAATAGCAACAGAATGAAACACCGAATTTAATTCAGCTCCAATCAACATGTCCCGTTTGACTTTTCATTAATCTTATTCTCATTTGTTTTGGGTGCAACGTGGCTACAGTTTTATTGAGCACGAGATGTCTTTATGAAAGTGTGAAAATAAATTAGATTCAAGTATTAAAACATTTTAAAAAGGTGGAATAAAGTATAAAATAATCAAATTAAAAACAAATAAATCATATCTAAAGTAGCAAATACATATATGACATTTAACACACAATAACATATTCTGGATATATTGAAATGTTATATAAAAGACCAGCAACAGAAATATTGACTGACACTACAGGAGATGATTACGCCTGCCTTATCATTTTATCTTGTTGTTTGAATGTTCACAAATATCTGCAGCTTCAGAAATGTGTCTGTAAGGTTTGAAAACAAACACTGAGCTGTAACACGCAGGATATACTTTAACTTAAAGGTCACCCTATCATGCTACTTTTAGGCATACATTATGGGTCTCAGATAAATATATAAAACACGTCTATGAAGTGTTTTGCTCAGAATACAAACAGATCATGCATTTTAGACATCGCTCTATTTCAGCCCTGTTAGAGAAACATTGATTTTGGGTCCTTGGGTTGAGGAGGCGGAGCTAATGCCTGATCAGAATGCTACCGGAGATAAAGTTAAATTCTGCTGTGATAAAACACCATCCTGTTCTAAACCACATCAAGCATTATCTCTGAAACAGTATGGAGCTCAAAGGCTTTCTCTCTCTTGCGGGTTTATCACAAGCGTTTTTTTAATTTCCTGCTTTTTAAACACGCTCTCCAGTACATGTTAGCTCTGAGTGTTAGCGATGCTAATGTAAACAAAGACGAGATTACGTCCAAAACACGACAGGCATTGTTTCTGATAGCAACTTTCTGTGGGTCCGCCGCCGATTTGACTTCATTGTACCCCCGTTTTTAGAGATTTGGGTACGGAGGAAAAGAGAGGGTTTTATTTTGTGACGCTGCACGAGTTCCCCGACACACATTTATGTGTAAAAGACATCACAAAGTGCATTTTGCATGATAGGTCCCCTTTAACATCGAGACGAAGCTGAGAGGATAATTAGAGGCCGGGTGTGATGAGTTTATTTTTGGACGTGGCAGAGAGCAACAGTTTGTAAACGGGTAATAGTATTAGAACAAATTAGGGCTGCTCGATTATGGCAAACAATCTGATTATTTTGGTCAATAATTGATATCACGAGTATAAAAAAAACGATTATCCATTTACTTTGAAAACAATCATTTAAAAAAAAATGGATTACTTGAACGTCAAGTATAATTCAACTGAACATTTAAAAAAATAAATAATCGTTTTATTTTGATTACGTTGTTTTCGGAATCGTTGCAAGCCAAAATCGTAATCGAGATTAAAATACGATTAATTGAACAAAGATGCACCAACTTAAGCTGAAACTAAAGTTAACCTCTGGTTCAGTCTCATCCTCCAGGTCAGGAGCTCATCAAATCAAGGTCAGATCAACTTTATTGATTGCAAATTGGGATTTTTGTTTTTTCTACAGCAGCATAAACAAAACTAAACGAGGCATTGCACATAATTAGAAATTAAAAAGATTATAAATAATTAACAAAAATATAAATAAAACAGAACTAAAGAGTAGAAAATATACAAGTTTACCGTGATGGCATATTACATTACATTGAGATCGACTTCAAATGCATTTTGCAACCGTACACCACAAATAATTAATATTTTTATTTTGTATACCCCATAAATTACAGCATTCATTTACCCATTAGATTCTCATTTTTAAAAATACATCTTTAATGAACATATTTGGAATCACCCTGAGATCTAAGACCAGGGCCTATGCAGGAATCCTGAAGTCAAATGTAAGTCCTTTTAAGACCCTTTCCATACATTTTAAGACCTCATCTCCACTTTGAGTTTTAACCGGTAACCTTGGCGACACACTTCACCTCACATTGGCTATATACAGTATTGATTGTCCTTCCTCCTTATCTTCCAACCACTTGGACGCAGACTTGCATTTCCCCATAACGATGCTGCTTAGCAACCGGCGTAAACGGGCCTTCGTGGCTATCAAGCAGTGAGCGCGCGACGTCCTGTTCAGATGACGTCCAATCCAACGGGATGCCATCAATAAACTACACAGAATCACACTACACACCTACGCAATGATTACATTCAGGCAGACTGTAGAACACAACCTCTTTGGACCATTTAAATACTTATTGAAAACAAGCTACAAAATGTAACACCTTGGAAAATGCTTTTTAATAGCCTTACTTTTCGCTAAATTCATTTATCAACTTTTAATAAGACCCTGCGGACACCCTGGATATTGTATTAGCAAACGACTGCCTCTGTACATCCGTTTACTTGTATCAGTACAAGATGCCAAAGTAAATCAAACATAACGTTGAGCCACTGTGGGAGAATCCAAATTGCAAAATACGTAGAGCACTCATATTGCTAAAAGCCTATAAAAAACATATCATTGAATTAAACTAACTAAAGCCAGTGTGGAGGATCAGCTGACCGGTGGGGTGGGTGTGGCAGCAGCTGTGTCATGCAACACACTGCCAACATCTCAGTGAAGAAACACTGAACTTTGGCTTATTTTGGACATTAAAACACACATTAAGACACACGCAGCATACTCAATGTCTATACACTAGTTTTCTTTCTCTGTGGAACATAAAAACGGATATTTTTCTATTTTAGAGGGACAGATTGAGTCCTCAAAAAGGTGATTTAAATAAGGATACACGACACACCTGGCAGGCTATATGTAAAACCTGTTTATTCTCTATTAACAGCTAAGATAGTGTTTAGATCTCGTCTATTGCTCAAACATATTGAACTACATCAACGCACACCACGTGAATATCGTTTAGGGTACATATATTAGCTTGAGTGAAACAGATTTAAGTATATCAAGTTAAAAACAGACAGATTTTAATAACGTGTGGATTGTGACAGGAAACCAAAGTTGTTTATAAAAACGTGAATTAGTTGAGCTAATAGCTGAATGTCTTCGTGTATTTCCTGGAAATTAGCCACTTAGCTTGTAGGCCCCGTCTAATTCCTGCTTTGTATTCAGTCAGATATGCATGTGTAATGTAAAAAAATCGTGTCTCCATGTCTGGGGTTTTCTCTGGAATGTGTGATGTTGAAATATCTGCCAACAACTGGATTTACTAAGTTAACAAACTTGGCGTTAAGTTAGCAAGCTAAACTAGTCAGCAGATGTTAGCTATTACAGGCTTTGCTAAGATAGCACCAGTTGTTAGTCAGCAGGTGAACTTACCTGAGACTATTCCCGCAGACACAGAGAAACTCGGGAAACACGGAGCTCTTCTGACGAGCTTCAAACTCTCTACTAACTGGAGTTAACTTGTTAGCTTAGCTTCCTGTTGTAAACACGTCCTGCTTCCGCGTTTTAATGCCAGCTCATCCAGATCCCGGCATTTGATTGGATACATCGATGCGAGTGGGAGGAGTCAACATGTCACTTCCGAGTTTTGACATTTCATATTATTATTTTGTTGTACTTTTTGTACTTTTTCGTAAACAACATGGCAATTTTGAATTATACGACGGCAAAATACATTTGTGTGAATGTTGTCAATGTATTACACGAATCCCCCCCCCGTAAACATTACAAATAATAAACTAACAAAGAATTGAAATATCACATTACAAAACAATACAAAAACAAATACATAATAGTCATTATAGCAATATATAAGTAATAACAGTTCAGATGTCATTATCGACAATCGATCAACTATATAAGATATGTTCAGTATATATTAAGACTATTAAACTTAAATGTATTACATTTTAGTTTTTTTTATCATTTAATTCTATTAAGTTGATTTGAAAAAATTCTCATTATTATTTCTATTCATTTGTTTGAATTTATTGTATCCTTTTATTCTCGGTGTCTGTTTTACAAACTGATCAAGGACACCATCAAGAGGTAGAGTGTAACACTTGAGAGTTTCTGTTTTAAATTGATTTTGTGTTTGTTTTTTGCAAATATATAAGAATGTGTAACATGTTTAGCATTAGATCAATACAACGTACTTACATATACAGTGAAAATAGGTGTTTTTAATTTGAGTACATCTCATATATTTCTGACAGATTAATATGATTGTTTTCGAATCTTAGTTTTTATATTTATTTTGATGTAAATACCCTTTATTGAGTTATTTTCCCTTTTAACCCGTAAGGTTTATATTGTATTATATCATGTATTATGTCACCTCTTCTGACCGACAGGGGGAGACATTGTCTGCAGGAAAGAAACGATCTCCGTGGTTCAGATAAAAGGGAGGAAAACAACGACATCTCACTCTGATTGTTTTCCCACCAACAGCTCTCTATTTCTGCAGACACTGCTCTCCAATTACTGGTCAGACTGTTTCCACAGTACATTATTAAGTATGTAGATACAGGCTATAGTTATTTATAGATCCCTGAGGGGAGATTTGTTTCTTTTGTAATATCAGTAGCTGTTTTGCATACAGAGAACAACACAATGCACATTGTTTAAAGAGTCCCCTCCTGCTGATGTTCAGGTGTATATCAGTATGTAGTGTCTCTACTTTAAAGAGTCCTCTCCTGCTGATGTTCAGGTGTATATCAGTATGTAGTGTCTCTACTTTAAAGAGTCCTCTCCTGCTGATGTTCAGGTGTATATCAGTATGTAGTGTCTCTACTTTAAAGAGTCCTCTCCTGCTGATGTTCAGGTGTATATCAGTATGTAGTGTCTCTACTTTAAAGAGTCCTCTCCTGCTGATGTTCAGGTGTATATCAGTATGTAGTGTCTCTACTTTAAAGAGTCCTCTCCTGCTGATGTTCAGGTGTATATCAGTATGCAGTGTCTCTACTTTAAAGAGTCCTCTCCTGCTGATGTTCAGGTGTATATCAGTATGTAGTGTCTCTACTTTAAAGAGTCCTCTCCTGCTGATGTTCAGGTGTATATCAGTATGTAGTGTCTCTACTTTAAAGAGTCCTCTCCTGCTGATATTCAGGTGTATATCAGTATGTAGTGTCTCTACTTTAAAGAGTCCTCTCCTGCTGATGTTCAGGTGTATATCAGTATGTAGTGTCTCTACTTTAAAGAGTCCTCTCCTGCTGATGTTCAGGTGTATATCAGTATGTAGTGTCTCTACTTTAAAGAGTCCTCTCCTGCTGATGTTCAGGTGTATATCAGTATGTAGTGTCTCTACTTTAAAGAGTCCTCTCCTGCTGATGTTCAGGTGTATATCAGTATGCAGTGTCTCTACTTCAGCACCTCATTTCACCCTCTGCCTGAAACCAGATCCCAGTCTGCTCTGATTGGTTAGCTGGCCGGCTCTGTTGTGATTGGTCAACCGCTAACAGATGTCCCGCCCCTTATCACGTACAATGTGTTGGAGCGCTAGCCAATAGCAGTGTGAGTGTTACACAGTGATGTCACTTGCAGATTAATACACATTTGGCACTATCGTGAGAATGTACACTTTTACGGAATATGCACACTTTATACCAGTGCAGAGCTGCAGGGGGCGCCAGACAGACAAATCAATACACACTTAATTCTGTTTCCAGACACCACAAGACCCCATAAAGAGAGAAAAAGACATAAACACGTCAACGCTCATAAAGGCGTTTTATCTCCCTCTCTGTCTCTGTTTTATGTTTTTTCTTAAACCCTCGTCTTCTTCTTCTTCTCCCACTTTATTTTTCACCCAACCTCCTTTATCCCTCTCCCCCGCCCTCTGCTTTCTTCTCCTCCCCCCTCTAGTCAACCCTAAATCACACATTAAACCTTGTTAAAAGGTTTCTTTTGGTCGCCGGGCGAAGAGCAGTCAGACGGAAGCAGCCAGACACCTGATTGGCCGATGGTGTTTTCTAAACGCCCAATGAAAAACTGGGTAAAAGTGCAATTTCTAAAAAGCAGTGGAGGCAAGCGGCTGAGCGATGAAGAGATGAATTAGTCATCATGGTGAACACACACACACGCACGCGCACACACACACACACACACACACACACACACACACACACGCACACGCACACGCACACACACACACACTGCATGGTGTTAAGAGTGAGGTCATGCTCATGTGTGAATGTACTGCACTACTGTAAGTGAGTGTGTGTGTGTGTGTGTGTGTGTGTGTGTGTGTGTGTGTGAGCTACTGAGTCACTATATAATTCCTCCTTTTCATCTGTAATTACACAGATTAGCGAGGTGCTAACGCGTTTTTTAAAGTGTAAAGTATGCCCACATGCTCCTCTTCAATCCTACTACTGGCTCCACACAATTTAAATGTACAGACACATCAGCTTAAAAAGATGAACTGACTCAACGTCAAGAATCTGCTAGACTTAAAACATTGAGAGCCTGTCAAAGTAACCCAGCTTTCTTATAATCTTGTACTTTTCACATGTGGTATCTGTCTGTACGTCAGCCTTCTTCATCTCTACTGCTCCTTATCCAGGAGGAGATCTGTGAGTGTAGGAAAATCACAGGTGTATTAAAACATGTTGTTGATTTGCTGCAACGCCCCTAGGAAAGGCTCCTGGTATTGGACGGCTGGGAAAAACGTTTCTTTTCAACTTTGAAATGAAAAAACAAGAAGCCACACATTCAGCCACTCTGCTGGTATCTGTAGCCAACCCCAGTCTCACGGCATTTCGTGTAATAGTCACGAAATTAATTTAATCTATTGATTCGCGTTCACCAACATGATTTTCCCATTATTTTCGTGTCGCACAGAACGATTTTAAAAGCAATGTGTTTCTATTGGTATATGTTTCGTGCCTGCACCACGTCTTTTTGTCCGGTCGGGTCTTGGGAGACCGGAAAACATGTTCTTACTCAATATATTCAATTGCTTCTCCTAGCAGTGCTGGATTTCAACAGTTGCTAAATGTTTGTTCTGATTACGGAGTCAAATTTGATGTTAAATACAATGCTAAGAAGAGCGCTGTAATGACCTGAAGAGCAAAAGGGGATAAGAACCTTTGTTTTCCAACATGCTACCTGTCAGGACAGGTGCCGTCTGTTTGCTGTAACACGAAGTATCTGGGACACATCATCACAGATGAAATGGCTGAGGATGACGACATGTATAGACAGCGGCGTGCAGGCCCGGACTGGCCATCGGGAGGACCGGGAGGTTTCCCGATGGCCTGGCCTGTTAAGTGGCCTGCTGGCCTGAGGATTTTTTTTTATATATACGTATGTATTGTAAACGCAACGCTGCGCAAATGTGGGTCTGACTCTGCCTCACAGAGGGTGACTGGCTGTCTACATGATGTGGCCTGCCGACATGGCCACTTTCATACAGATCATACTCGATGGTCTCTGTGTGTCATTCAAGCTCGGGAGGGGTGTGTATGTGGCGCGAGCGAGTGAGATAAACCGCGCGCACCGGTTACGTGTATTGTTGTTGTTGTTAGCATCTGGTGCTAGCTAGCTGCGCTAACGGATATAAGGAGCTGTTTCAACAACAAGGTGGAGGAGAGTCCTCTGCTGTCAGACTGAGAGACTGATAACTACAGCTCAGGTGAGGTAAAGGACTCTCTGAGTGTTTAGTTTAGTGTTTACTCTGTGGGTATCAAACGGTTTGGTCACCATTTATGTAAACACATATTTCCATTTGAGGGGGGAGTGATTAGTAAAATATGCATGAATAATAAAAAAAAACGTTAACTAGGTGAAAAAAGGTAAGATAAACAATTAAAACTTGTTGAGAGCTAAAACTAGTCTTTGCTGCTGCCTCAAAGAGGAGCAGGGGGAGAGGAGGGAGACAGGTGAGGCTGGTTCAGGTGTACATACACACTCTCAACTATAAATGAACCAAAAACAAATAAATAAACAAGTTTCAATGTTTTTTCATATTGGATATGGGATGTTATTGGTTATGGCCATGTTCTTATGATTTTATGATTTTTTAAATCAATAAAGTTATGTTTCATATGGGTGTAGTCTCTTTATTTCCCCCTCAAAATGCACCAGATTGATGCATTTAAGTCCAACATTAAAAAAAAATCTTACCGGGGGAGCATGCCCCCAGACCCCCCATATAGGATTTGAGGTCCACCCCCGCTTAAAATATGTTCACATAGGTTCCTAAATAGATTTGCAATTTTTTTTAAATAGTAAGCCATGTCCATATGTTTATTTTGGGGTAGTAGATTTAGAGCGCTATCACTATGGGCAGCAACGCTGTAAAAATTGACAAATAAATCCAGCAAAATGGCACAAAAAACTGGTAGTGGCCTGGCTGGGTGTATAATTCCCGGCCTGACTTATTGTCCCAGTCCGGCCCTGGCGGCGTGTCTTATATACACAAGCCAACATGTTGGCTAGAAAATTCTCTTGGTGTTCAGATGAGGTTAAGGTGAACCTCTTTTGAGCGTATTGCACTCCTCTCTATACTGCCCCCTTGTGGTCAAGTATAAGAAGGCGAGCCTCCGGAAGCTCCAAGTTGCACATAATGACTGTTTGCGTGTACTGCTTAGAAAACCCAGGTGGTGCAGTGCAAGGGAAATGTTCTGTAATGCTGAGTCAACACGTGCCACGCTCTCTTGAGAAATCTGATGTTCAAATTCATTCAAGTCGATTGAATGTTTCTCATAACTGTCATTACGCTGCTCTCAAATCCGTGTCTCAGTGCTGTACGATACCAGTCACCTCTGTGGAAACATTGGTATAACTGCCTTTTTTAATTTATATTTGAGTGTTGTATGTTTTGTAATAATGGACCAAGAGTCTCTTTAAATAAAGATGATGATGATGAAGATGATGATGATGATGATGATGATGATGATGATGATGATGATGATGATGATGATGATGATGATGATGATGATGATGAATATCAAGCCACGATTATTTATAAATTGTATAATGTCAGACTTGTTTGGCGTCCGCGAGGAAAATCAATGGCTCAGAGCCTCAGAATACTGAAATCTGTATTTTTTGTCATCTTTTTTTCCTTCTAATGTGTTATTATTTACATTGCTTTCAAAATCGTTCATTGTGACACGGAAAAAAAAACGGGGAAATTGCATAGGGCCACACACCAATCTGCTGTATTTGACGAGGTAGGACTGAGAACAACCTGACCAACAATCAGACAAAGAGTTGGAGGCTAAATAATGAGTTTTGAAAGGTAAATGCAATATCCCCATTTGTAAAAAGCTAATGTTCAATCAATCAATCAATCAATCAATCAATCAATCAATCAATCAATCAATGAATGTTTATTTATATAGCCCAATATCACAAATGTTACATTTGTCTCAGTGGTCTTCACAGTGTGGACAGAATATCAGTATGACAATACGACACCCTCTGTCCTTAGACCCTCACATCGTACAAGGAAAAACTTCCAAAGAAAACCCAGTTTAAAGGGAAAAATGGGAGAAACCTCAGGGAGAGCAGCAGAGGAGGGATCCCTCTCCCAGGACGGACAGACGTGCAATAGATGCCGTGTGTAAATTGAAAAGATAATACATTTGCAACATAGGTAGTCCAAATGTTTGGAAATGCATGTGTGTAATAGGAAGATGAATCCACGAGGATATCCATCCAGGACCGATGATCCAGGACCACAGCCACGACTCAAGATCCAGGACACAGGACCGCAGGTAATGTTGGGCTATAAAGGATTCTACAGCACGGTCACATGACTTCATGTCACCACCGCTAAGCTAAAGGTGGCTAATGTTGGGCTATAAAGGAACTACAGCACGGTCACATGACTTCACGTCACCACCGCTAAGATAAAGGCGGCTAATGTTGGGCTATAAAGAAACTACAGCACGGTCACATGACTTCACGTCACCACCGCTAAGATAAAGGCGGCTAATGTTGGGCTATAAAGAAACTACAGCACGGTCACATGACTTCACGTCACCACCGCTAAGCTAAAGGTGGCTAATGTTGGGCTATAAAGGAACTACAGCACGGTCACATGACTTCACGTCACCACCGCTAAGATAAAGGCGGCTAATGTTGGGCTATAAAGGAACTACAGCAAGTTCACATGACTTCACATCACCACCGCTAAGCTTAAGGTGGCTAATGTTGGGCTATAAAGGAACTACAGCACGGTCACATGACTTCACGTCACCACCGCTAAGCTAAAGGCGGCTAATGTTGGGCTATAAAGAAACTACAGCACGGTCACATGACTTCACGTCACCACCGCTAAGATAAAGGCGGCTAATGTTGGGCTATAAAGAAACTACAGCACGGTCACATGACTTCACGTCACCACCGCTAAGATAAAGGCGGCTAATGTTGGGCTATAAAGGAACTACAGCACGGTCACATGACTTCACGTCACCACCGCTAAGCTAAAGGTGGCTAATGTTGGGCTATAAAGAAACTACAGCACGGTCACATGACGTCACGTCACCACCGCTAAGCTAAAGGCGGCTAATGTTGGGCTATAAAGGAACTACAGCACGGTCACATGACTTCACGTCACCACCGCTAAGCTAAAGGTGGCTAATGTTGGGCGTGATGATGTTTATTCGTCTCATTTAGACACTTAAATTCACCAGTGGGGTATTTACTTGCATATTTTATGTCGTAGAACGAAACGTTTAAATCTCTTCAGCTTGTGTTAACCACAGACTTTATTTGAGGCTAAAAACCAAAAACATATTCAGAAAACTATTGACTTCCAGACAAGGTAACCGGAAGTGGTCAAATGCTGGCTCATTTCCAGATTTCGGGACTCACTTCCTCACCACTTTACGTTTATGTTTCAAAAATTGTTTTTGATCTGGCCTTTATTTGTAGAAGATTGATCAAAAACAGTAATATTTCATCTGTAATGAACACTTCCTCCTGTATGGGGCGCTGGCATCACTTTACAGCTTCAGTGTTGTTGAAGAGTGTTTGATTT
>CM070476.1:40918988-40961488 GCA_036324585.1 Champsocephalus esox | reverse complement strand
CTCCTGAGGGATTGTGGGTATTTTCATCTCCCTAACAAACACTGAGAGCCTCATTAAGTGAAGCTCCGAGGGAGAGAGAGTTCGGTACAGTCTAATCCCTGGATGACTGGACTCTCTTTACTCGGTGTGTTCAGGCGTTTAGACCGCGCCAACTGTTGAAAGGTTCATGTGAGAGAAGGGACAGTGCACATTTATAAATACACATGGTAGAAAATGCCAGAATTAGCCAGAAAGACTACTTTTCATCTGTTTTCCCTGGATTACCTACAAAAAGCTAACTTCCGTACTTCAACAGAAACTAAAATGGGCTTCAGTTTAAATTCTGGAAATGGAGGATACTTGTAAAAAGCAGTAGAAGCAGTGACATACATACAAGTTATGTGAAGACTATCATACATCTATTCGTTGTGAAGGAGGCCAAATCACACCCAAGGATAATATCTTGGAGTGAAAATGGATTAATGTAACAAGGATTATAGAAAGGCTTAATTCAAGCCTTTTATCTTGTATTTGAAGCAGTCATCACCGATGCATATCTGAGTTCTCAGGACAACTCAATAACTGCTAAATAAATGTATTATTAGAATACGAATGCTGACGGTTTTGTCAGAGACGCCCTGGAGAGAAATCCACATGAAAGGCATTTAATTGCATATATTCTGTGTATTTCCAACCAACGCCAGAACCGACAGACCAAGACCATTTCACCTTTTGTATTCATTGTGTTCATTCGTTTAAAAATGTTTTGTTTAATACATAAATTATTTATTGTTGTTTTTTGAGAAGCACTTTTGGGCTGCATGTTCGTAGAAAGTTGAGATGTATTGAAATAAATATACATTTGAAGGCTGCAGTGATTCTTAATTACTAAACAGTCCATTTAATTTCATGATGTGTCAGAGAAAATATTTTTGATCTAAATGTCTCTCGACTCAAACAAACATCAGCAGAATAAAAACACGCTGACTGTGTGTGTGTGTGTGTGTGTGTGTGTGTGTGTGTGTGTGTGTGTGTGTGTGTGTGTCAATGTAAGGCTTCGAGCAGAGATGAGGAAACTCATGACTCATCGTTTTTTTACCGTTTATGATTAACGGTTAATTTGGGAGAGTGGCTCTGTGTGTGTGTGTGTGTGTGTGTGTGTGTGTGTGTGTGTGTGAGTGTGTGACACACACCTGTAGATGCTGAGTGGGCAGCTGGTTAACTGGCAGCATAGTCTGAGTCAGGGCTTTACACACACACACACACACACACACACACACACACACACACACACACACACACACACACACACACACACGCACACACACACACACACACACACACACACAGAACTGTAATCAAATCAGAGCTTTAATCTTAAACGAACCTCGTTTGTCTCTCTGCTGCAGCTCGTCATCTTAACGAGCTCAGACACAAACCAGCGTTTAGCCCCGCCCACTTCCTGCCAAACACTGCGCTGATTGGTTGTGATTCCTCTGTGATTGACAGGTGGGTCATTCCTAGTATTCGGTGCCATTTAGATCCCCAACACATTACATCATATAATTTGCATTTAAAAGTTCCAATGCTTATTTTTAAAAGCTTGGTTTTACATGTGTATTCCCCTCTACTATAAAACAATGTTATTTACCCAGGATATTCAAAGATCTAAATAATTACTCTTTTTAGCACAAGTAGGCCAAATTGCTTGTGTTGTTAATTCATTTTTATTGTTTAAAGTAAAAAAAAAGCATGTGTCCCCTGTTTGAACGTCCCCCCTGTTACTCTGATTTGAATCGCTCTGGACACGCCCCTTTACTATTCTACTATTTGTATGACTCAAGAAGGATGCATTTTCAGTGGGAAAATCATCTTCAAGAAGCAGAGTAAGTGCCAGAGGTAAGTACACACTCTTCCTTTAACGTTTTTTAATGTTTTTTTAAAGAACTGATCTGTTGCGGTAAAGCATAACATGTCCACCCTGTTATGCTCATTTCAACCCAGTTTCACGGCATTTCGTGTTACAGTCACGAAATCAATCTATTGATTCGTGTTCACCGACACAAACACGATTTCGCCATTTTTTTCGTGACACACAGAAGAATTTTAAAAGCAATGTAAATAATGACAAATCAGAAGGAAAAACAGATATTCTGACACAGAACGATTTTAGAAGCAATGTATTTCTATTGGTAGTGTGTTTCGTGCCTGCACCAAATAATAACAAATTAGAAGGAAAAAAAGATGACAAAAAAAATACAGCTTTCAGTATTCTGAGGCTCTGAGCCACTTATTTTCCTCGTGGACGGCAAACATTTTTAAAATAAAAGGGTTAGAGTTTTTTGGGGGGGGCTAGTGACTTATCCGACCGGCCCACTTCTGTAACGGCCCATCGGGATTCGTCCCGATGGCCAGTCCGCCCCTGGGTTAGGCTTAGGGTAAGATATTGAGTAAGAAAATCTTTTTATGAACCACACAGCTTCCGGTCTTCCAAGACCCGACCGGACAAAAAGACGTGCTGCTGCCAACCCTCCCGATTTTCGCGGGAGACTCCCGATTTCATTGCTCTCTCCCGGTTTCCTCCCGGGGTCATATTTCTCCCGCATTGCTCCCGATTTCTGACACAATCAGATTTACTCAGGACTGTTTCCACTCGGACTTTAATACAGCTACACCATTGTTTGGTTTCCATGGTAGCGCGTCTCTTTAGCAGTGTCTGAGAGGGTGAGGAAGATAGTCACAAGAATCGACAACTCTACCCTCCGCCCCCCCCCCGCGGTGGTTTTGAAATGCTCCCGATTTCTGAGGTCTCAAGGTTGGCAAGTATGTGCTGCAGGCACGAAACATTATACCAATAGAAATACATTGCTTTTAAAATCGTTCTGTGTGAAATGCGAAATTCGTGTTGGTGAACACAAATCAATAGATTAAATTAGTTTTGTGACTATAACACGAAATGCCGTGAGACTGGGCTGCTCATTTTTTGTGGAAACTGATGAAAATCAAATATCTTTCTCTGTTATCACCAAGTGCTCGCTTGATTATCATCACACATGTAGCAATAACCAAGTTTATCATAAAATGTACACCCTGTTACTATTTTTCACATTAAGGACACACATGTCTTAAACATAATATCCTGAGCTTGACCAACATATTTTTCTTATACTTTAACAAGCCATCATTCGGATTAAATTAAAAAAAACATGGGAAATTATGTTTTTTACTTTTGATTAACCTAGCTGAAATGGCACCGAATGCTAGAAAGGACTTTAGTACTGGTACAGGTAAGAACATACGATGATTAACGAGAAACTCTACAGACTTTAGGTCAGAGGAACTACAGAGGAACCATAGAGAGTGTGAGAGTGAGCAAGCGGAAGGAGGAACCTATTGCGGTGAGCACGTTGTAACTTCCGGTTGTTGTTGTCATCTCCGGGTATCCCGTGTGCCTGTTCTGTTGCTGATAGCTTATTAACTTAAACTTAATCGATCGTTTTCGATCAAACTTGAAGAATCTCGTTTAATTTGGCATATTACTCTCAATGAATATAAGAAAGCACTGCGTAAAGCAAGAGCAGCCTACTACTCTTCATTAATAGATGAGAATAAGAATAATGCAAGATTTCTTTTCAGCACTGTAGCCAGGCTGACAGAGAGCCACATCTCCATTGAACCTTCTATTCCCATAGCACTCAGTAGGAATGATTTTATGTGCTTTTTTAACGATAAAATTGTTACTCTTAGAAACAAAATTAATGACCTCTTGCCTTCGACCATTATAGTGTTATCTACAGCTCCCGGAATCGTAAGTTCTAATATTACACTAGATAGTAAACTAGAATGATTTTCAGCCATTAACCTTGAACAATTACATTCAATGATTCTCTCTTCTAAACCATCAACGTGCATGTTAGACCCAATTCCAACTAAGCTGTTGAAGGAAGTTTTTCCATTAATTAGCACTTCTTTATTAAATATTATGAATATGTCTTTATTATCAGGCTATGTTCCACAATCATTCAAAGTAGCAGTGATAAAACCGCTTCTTAAAAAGCACAACCTCGATCCAGAGGTTTTAGCCAACTATAGACCTATTTCTAATCTTCTGTTCCTCTCAAAAATTCTTGAGAAAGCGGTCGCAAAACCGTTGTGTGATTACTTAAAAAACAATGATTTATTTGAAGATTTTCAGTCTGGCTTTAGAACACATCATAGCACAGAGACAGCTCTGGTTAAAGTCACAAATGATATTCTAATAGCCTCAGACAAGGGACTTGTCTCTATTTTTGTTTTGCTCGATCTCAGTGCTGCATTTGATACTATCGACCATGACATCCTATTGCAAAGACTAGAGCACTTAGTTGGCATACAGGGAACTGCTTTAGGCTGGTTTAGGTCCTATCTATCTGAACGCTCTCAGTTTGTACGTGTTAACGATGAATCTTCCACGCAAACCAAATTTAGCTATGGAGTGCCACAGGGCTCAGTGCTCGGACCTATTTTGTTCACATTATATATGCTTCCGTTAGGCAATATTATAAGGAATCGTTCTGTAAACTTTCATTGTTATGCGGATGATACTCAACTATATTTATCAATCAAGCCTGATGAAATTAATCATCTAAATAAAATTCAAGACTGCCTTAAGGACTTAAAAACTATTATACACACATGCATTTCCAAACATTTGGACTACCTATGTTGCAAATGTATTATCTTTTCAATTTACACACGGCATCTATTGCACGTCTGTCCGTCCTGGGAGAGGGATCCCTCCTCTGTTGCTCTCCCTGAGGTTTCTCCCATTTTTCCCTTTAAACTGGGTTTTCTTTGGAAGTTTTTCCTTGTACGATGTGAGGGTCTAAGGACAGAGGGTGTCGTATTGTCATACTGATATTCTGTACACACTGTGAAGACCACTGAGACAAATGTAACATTTGTGATATTGGGCTATATAAATAAACATTGATTGATTGAGATGTCCCCCGACAAACTAAGCCTATATCAGCAAAACTAGGGGCTGAATCTAATCAGCCCTAACTATAAGCTTTATCAAAAAGGAAGGTCTTAAGCGCACTCTTAAAAACGGATAGGGTGTCTGCCGCCCGAACACAAACTGGAAGCTGATTCCACAAATGTGGAGCTTGATAAGAAAAGGCTCTGGCTCCCATTGTACTTTTAGAGACTCGAGGAACAACCAACAACCCTGCATTCTTGGAACGCAATGCCCTAGTAGGACAGTAGGGTATAATGAGTTCTTTAAGGTAAGATGGCGCCTGCCCATTAAGGGCTTTGTAGGCGAGAAGAAGAATTTTAAATTCTATCCTGTGTTCTATAGGGAGCCAGTGTAAGGCAGCCAGAACAGGAGTAATGTGGTCCCTTTTCCTAACTCTGGTTAGTACACGAGCCGCAGCATTTTGAATCAGCTGAAGCGACTTGATTGACTTCTTGGTACTCCCTGATAGTAAAGAGTTACAATAATCCAGCCTAGAAGTAACAAATGCATGGACTAGTTTCTCTGCATCGTTTGGGGCAAGATATGCCTGATTTTTGCAATGTTACGTAGATGGAAGTAGGCGGTCCTTGAAATTGATTTTATGTGGGCGTTAAAGGATAAATCCTGATCAAATATAACACCAAGATTCCTTACAGTCTCACTGGAGGCCAAATTAATGCCATCCATAGTTAGTATATCTTTAGATAATTTGTTTCGTAGATTCTTCGGGCCAAGTACAATAACTTCAGTTTTGGTCGTGTTTAACATCAAAAAGTTTAAGGTCATCCACGTTTTTAAGTCCTTAAGGCAGTCTTGAATTTTATTTAGATGATTAATTTCATCAGGCTTAATTGATAAATATAGTTGAGTATCATCCGCATAACAATGAAAGTTTACAGAATGATTCCTTATAATATTGCCTAACGGAAGCATATATAATGTGAACAAAATAGGTCCGAGCACTGAGCCCTGTGGCACTCCATGGCTAACTTTGCTTTGCGTGGAAGATTCATCGTTGACACGTACAAACTGAGAGCGTTCAGATAGATAGGACCTAAACCAGCCTAAAGCAGTTCCCTGTATGCCAACCAAGTGCTCTAGTCTTTGCAATAGGATATCATGGTCGATAGTATCAAATGCAGCACTGAGATCGAGCAAAATAAGAATAGAGACAAGTCCCTTGTCTGAGGCTATTAGAATGTCATTTGTGACTTTAACCAGAGCTGTCTCTGTGCTATGATGTGTTCTAAAGCCAGACTGAAAATCTTCAAATAAATCATTGTTTTTTAAGTAATCACACAACTGTTTTGCGACCGCTTTCTCAAGAATTTTTGAGAGGAACGGAAGATTAGAAATAGGTCTATAGTTGGCTAAAACCTCTGGATCGAGGTTGTGCTTTTTAAGAAGCGGTTTTATCACTGCTACTTTGAATGATTGTGGAACATAGCCTGATAATAAAGACATATTCATAATATTTAATAAAGAAGTGCTAATTAATGGAAAAACTTCCTTCAACAGCTTAGTTGGAATTGGGTCTAACATGCACGTTGATGGTTTAGAAGAGAGAATCATTGAATGTAATTGTTCAAGCTTAATGGCTGAAAAGCATTCTAGTTTACTATCTAGTGTAATATTAGAACTTACGATTCCGGGAGCTGTTGATAACACTATACTGGTCGAAGGCAAGAGGTCATTAATTTTGTTTCTAAGAGTAACAATTTTATCGTTAAAAAAGCACATAAAATCATTACTACTGAGTGCTATGGGAATAGAAGGCTCAATGGAGCTGTGGCTCTCTGTCAGCCTGGCTACAGTGCTGAAAAGAAATCTTGCATTATTCTTATTCTCATCTATTAATGAACAGTAGTAGGCTGCTCTCACTTTACGCAGTGCTTTCTTATATTCATTGAGAGTAATATGCCAAATTAAACGAGATTCTTCAAGTTTAGTGGAACGCCATATCCTTTCAAGTTGTCTAGACTTTTGCTTTATTTTGCGGGTTTCGGCATTATGCCATGGAGCTAATCTATGTTGCTTTATTTTCTTCTTTTTCAAAGGAGCAACAGAGTCTAATTGTATTCGCAGCGCATCTATAGCACTATCAACAACATGATCAATTTGGGGTGGTGTACATTTTGTTTACGTTTCCTCCCTTACATGCAGACATGCTATCGAGTTAAGTATTGGTGGAATCTCTTCCTTAAATGTGGCTATAGCACTAACGGATAGGTTTCTGCTGCAAGAGCTTTTGACTAATGCTTTGTAGTCTAGTAACAGTACTTCAAAAGTTACTAAGAAATGGTCGGATAAAGCAGGATTATGCGGTTCGACTAATAGTTGCTCAATTTCAATACCATAAGTCAGAACAAGGTCGAGAGTGTGATTATAACAGTGGGTTGGTTTATTTACACTCTGACAGAAACCAACAGAATCTAATATAGAGTTAAATGCAACAGTAAGGCTATTTTTATCATCGTCAACATGAATATTAAAGTCACCTACGATAATTACTTTGTCTGTTTTAAGAACCAAAGTTGATAAAAACTCAGAGAATTCTGATAAGAATTCTGAATAAGGACCTGGTGCACGATACACTGTAACAAATAAGATTGGCTGCAAAGTTTTCCAGGTTGGATGCGTAAGACTAAAAACGAGGCTTTCAAAGGAGGTATAATTACATTTTGGTTTAGTATTGATAAGTAAACTTGAGTCAAAGATTGCTGCAACTCCACCTCCTCGGCCCGTGCCTCGAGCAATATGAGTGTTGACATGGCTGGGTGGAGTGGCCTCATTTATGCTGACATATTCTTCATGTCTCAACCAAGTTTCAGTGAGACAGCATATATCAATATTATAATCTGATATTAAATCATTTACCAATATTGCTTTAGATGCTAGAGATCTTATGTTTAAGAGACCACATTTAATCTTCCTGTTTTGTTGCACTGTAGTAGTTGTTACATTTACTTTTATTTGGTTATTATGTATGACACCTCTATTAGGTTTTACCTTAAATTGTCCTTGGGCAGACACACACACCGCTAATATTGGGTATTTTATTGGGTTCGGGATTCCTATGGGTGACTGCCTAGGAGAGAGCGCAGAGAAGCGTGTAAGACTGCGACTCTGCATCTTACTTCTTCCTTCTCTCTGTCTGTACCCGTGTCCTCTCATGTTCCGATTAACCCAGCTTCCCCAAATGTCTTTCTTTTTGGTGTCTATATACGCTGGGATCCGGAGTCATGGATGATCCTGCGGTCCTTTGTCCTGGATCGCGAGCGCTGGATCTTGAGTCGTGGCTGTGGTCCTGGATCATCGGTCCTGGATGGATATCCTCGTGGATTCATCTTCCTATTATACACACATGCATTTCCAAACATTTGGACTACCTATGTTGCAAATGTATTATCTTTTCAATTTACAAACGGCATCTATTGCACGTCTGTCCGTCCTGGGAGAGGGATCCCTCCTCTGTTGCTCTCCCTGAGGTTTCTCCCATTTTTCCCTTTAAACTGGGTTTTCTTTGGAAGTTTTTCCTTGTACGATGTGAGGGTCTAAGGACAGAGGGTCTAAGGACAGAGGGTCTGAGGACAGAGGGTCTAAGGACAGAGGGTGTCGTATTGTCATACTGATATTCTGTACACACTGTGAAGACCACTGAGACAAATGTAACATTTGTGATATTGGGCTATATAAATAAACATTGATTGATTGATTGATTGAGATATCACCTCAGAGGGAAAATGAATGAAAGGGTTTGTTAAGCTTGCACAAGAAAGTTAAAAGAAACAGTTTATTTCTCAAAGGACCCGCAGGTTGGAGAGCTTTTCTCAGTGCACTGCCAAGAAAATACTGCCTCCATTCTTGTGTTTGGTGAATTCAGACATTTGGCGAAGTGGGTCGCTGCATTACATTTATTTGTGTCTCTTAGCATATAGTGTTGAAGGTAACTGAAGCACATTGACACTTTGGGATTTAAAGAGGCCCTATTATGCTTTTGGGGGTTTTCCCTTTACTGTAGTGTGTTATATAGACATATAAAGAATGGAAACAAGTCACAGTAGAGGCATAAACCACAATTATGAACATGAAAATGAGCAGACAGGGCCCCTTTAACCTGCATTCTCTGTAACATCCAGCAGGGGGCAGTGGGAGCAAAACGATGTCAGACTGTATAAAAGTCTATGAGAAAATGACCCTACTTCTCACTTGATTTATTAGCTCAGTTAACATTTATATGATTGGTTTATGGTCTCAATATTTAGTGTCAAGTCCTCTTCAATACAAATGATGATCATTTATGAAGTCATGGTCCCATTTAGTGTAAAATAGACGACAAAGTACCTTGTAATTGACTGGTCGCTGCAACCAATTTGTTCCCCGACTGTGCAATAGCCTACAACATATATGATTGTTTATTACTGGCTGCTTGCTAACTCTCATTATTGTGGTGTCCCAACATAAGAGGGCAGTGGTGGTGTAATTTCATATGGACTAAAGTTTAAAATATAGAGACTGCATTCATCTTATACCATAAACTGAACCTCAGCAGCTGAAAGACACTCACAAAGTAAAGTGCGTGTTTGTTTCTCAAAGCTAATCTTTAAAAAGCTGAACACATGAGCTCATTTCTCCGTCTCACCTCCTGTCTGTCTGGTCCTTCTCTCTCCGGTGTATTTTAATCAAGTGTGTTTCCAGATAATGAAAACCTGTGATAACAGTTCCTTTGTTGCACCCGCCGATAAGCCCTGCAAAGCCTGGATCATTGTTCTCCATTAATTAGTGTGTACCCTTGCCAGCACTTGATGGCTGATGCGGCGGGGGACCGAACTTAAAGTCACCTTATAAACAAGCGGAAAATCAGCTGATTGGGAGTCACGCTGCGGAAATACAGGATATAACTGCATTTGGATGATATTCTGAACGACGTTTGTGTCACTTATTGATGCATTCTGACTTTGTTTTGAATACTTGTACATGTTATACTTAAAGGGTTTATTCCTACTCAGCTATAGTACTAATACTGCTATATTTTGTAATGTTATTTTGTATGTATGCACCATGACATCAAGTCAAATCCTCGTACGTGTTAACTGGTAATACATCTGTTTCTGATTCTATTCCTAATTACCGGAAATAAACCAATGAGCAAAAAAGACAATAAAACACAAGTCCAACTTTTCCATTACACTTTAGTGAAATCACACAAATATACAAACTCAGCAGAAGGCAATGGCAATGGTATAAAAACGGACACAGGCTATTACATGAAGAAGATTCATCCTCATCATCATTACATTTTTAACTCAGCAAAAATAAAAAAATAAAAAACAAGGCAATGGCAAATGGTATCAAAAATGGGCCCTGACTACATCCTGGAAAGCGCTGCATCAAGGCGATGTGTGTTTCTGCGGTTTTCAGCGTTCTTCCAGGCAGCATGAATGAAACGGCGGCGCGACGGGAAGCGGATCGTGACGTCATGAAGTCGAGATGTTTTTTTTATAATACACGAACGTTTTACGATTTGACGATAAACGTTCCAGCCGCGCCGCCTAAATGAACAATCCCTTCCTGAACTAAGACACAAGATCCAGTGTGAGCGGTGCTTCTCGTCTCGCTAACCCAAAACTAAAAACGTAACGTAGACGTGGGAGTTTGGCGACATTTAAAACCCGGTACTTTGTTCAGAAAAGTGCTTTACGGATAAAGTTAATTTGAACGTAGAGGATCCGGATCCTGCTGCAGCGGAGAAGCACCGGCTGAGAATAATAATCATGACAGTAATAATAATTATATTATGGTACAATAAAAACATCCGACTCCCCGTTTCAGCTCCGTGGGGAGTCCAGTGATTTTGCTGTTGCTATGATACAATGACGCCAGCTGTGATTGGCTGTCGGCTCGACTCATCTGTCAGTCAACCAATCGTGTGTCAGGGGTCTGCAGAGATGGGAGGGGCTTAATGAAGGGGGCGGAGTCAGTCAACTCCCATAGATTTCCAATGGGAGATCAGATTGATTTTTTAACGGGGAGTCATCTTTGTCGAAATGTAATAACTGAAGCTCCGTCTGACCGAACATGTTCTGACCACTAATCCACAAAGCATCGAGTTTAATCTCCCATTGGTGTACAATTAAATGATCCTGATTTCCCATGAAATCAAGGAGAGATTCATTGATTTCCAGAGGGATAACTGCGACCTTCAGATATATGGTGGCTGTACAAGTCTCCCGTATATGCAAATACCAATTATTTAAAATGGAGGATTACTCAAAGGTTAAAACCAACCCAATGTGAGGACATTATTTTATAGCCAGGATCACATAACACTTAAATTTATTTTCCAATGAGAGATTTGTAATGGATATAAGATGTTGTTTACAAACTGCTCAATGGAAGTCAACGGGATGTTGAAGCCGCCATTGATTAAAAAAGCGAGTCGCGCTATTCTTAATTTGTTGATGAAGGGACATTTATGGAATTGGTTTGAAATGGGGAAATCCTTAAAATCCACGTCATAGCATCGATTGTATCCAATGGGAGCCCACTTTAACATCATTGGCACCATTGGTTTAATTGGAGAATCTTAAAATTCCAAATCTATCAATTAAGAGAGTATTTTGGGTTTTCGGTTAAAAATAAAAACGTGTCACCGACATGTACATCGTGTATTTCCAATGGGAGGTTAGTTTAGCTCGATTGATTTGTTTCCCGCTCCCCTCTCTGCTTATTAACTCCGGAAACATCGTCTGGATGGAAAGTCAGAGTCGTCGTAAGATTTAAATAAATCCTCCGATGGATGATTCTCATTAATCAAACTGATTCCTAAATGATTGGAAAAAGGGATGGGTTTGAACACGGACAGGATGGGAAACGACCGGATCAAAGCTCTACTTCGGATTGTTTTTAAATCTGGGTTCAGAGCCAGAACAGGCGCAAAAAAGTGAACACAAAGTTTTCCGTATCACTCTTCTCATCAATGTAAGAAAGTGAACTAAATTAAGATTTGTGTTTACAATTTAGGGTGAAAACTAAAACTAGTAGATTTAAAATGACACTTCTGAACAACAGGATAGCGTTACAGAGTCGGTGGTCATTTCCCAGCCTGCACACGGACGTATTATAACATGAAGTTCAATGTGTGTGTGTTTATGCAGTAAAAGTATGACATCGAGCTCTTCTCTCTCTTCAACGCTGTACAAGCTAATAAACATCCTCCCACAATAAATATAACTCATCGTAAAAAATAAATTAAAAGAAAATAATCAATAAATATCTCATCGCTGGAGAACGTTAAAAACTCTGAGCCGTGTGTGTGTGTGTGTGTGTGTGTGTGTGTGTGTGTGTGTGTGTGTGTGTGGACAGATGGATGGACACGTGGTATCAATCCAATTGTTTTGTTTGCTCTTCCAGGAATTACCCCCGGCCCTCCATCCGGCCTTCAGTCTCAGTTACCTCCTCCCAGCTGTGTGTGTGTGTGTGTGTTCAAAGGATGGATATGATTTTAAAATGTGTGTATGTGTAGAGACAACACACACACACACACACACACACACACACACACACACACACACACACACACACACACACACACACACACAGCTTGCTACCACAGTGGAAACGCATCCAAACAACGATTTGTTCCGGACTAATTTAAAGTGTATTTCGGAGGTTTCCTTTCGCTGGTATCAGGATGGAAATCAGAGCGAACCGAAAACATTTCAGTTTCTCAGATTCCACGACATTTGTTACAGAGATACCGTTTAAACGGCCACTGATTTAAAGATATACTGTAAAAATAAATACGGATTGGAGCTGTGTATAGTTGAAAAGTTTAAGCTACTATATAACACACGAGTACAATCACTTTGGAAGACACCTTCATTTGAGAAAGGGTTACAAATTGATTTAACTCAAGAAATCTTAATAAAACTGTGAACATATTTAAACTATCTGATCATAAGTAAGTGGATGTTGATTTCCGTTGTTGTCTTTGCCTTTTCTTTACCAAATGATGTCAATGATAAAAAGTCTAATGCTCTTATAAGTCGGCCGTTTTCTCCGAATTTCGTTGGTAGCAAAAACTAGGGTTGAAAATGCGGATCAATAGCAGCCGCTTTCTGAACACCTCTTCGGGCTCTGCTGCCGTCTAAGAAGTGAGTCCTGCAGCATCTTGATTCATCAGGACTCTGAGTCAATGAAAGCAGACAATCATCCAGAACATGTCGGGATGCAATGGATGGAAACGTTCACCATAGAACCGTTTATTCGAGCTTTTTTGTGGTCCTGATGTTTTGTCAGAAATCCACCTTTCATGTTGTTTTGCTTAAAACCCGTCTGACATGCTTTGAAGTCTTCTTTAAAGGATATTCGGACTGATACGTTTGCTTTCTCTCCTCCAGGACGACTAGATATTTCTTTCTGCAGATCTCTCTCCGTTTCTCCCTCCTCCCTCCCTCCCTGCACCGGGAGTGTTTTCTCTCCTCCCTCCTCCCCGAGACCTTTTCCTTTCCCGGCCGGTTTTGATGGATGACGTTGCCTCAGTCTTTCTCCTCCCTGATCAGTATTCTCCCTCTCTCCTGCTCTCAGTATTCACACTGCATCTCCCCCTCCTCCTTCCTCTCACTTTAGCATGCAAAGAGAGCCTGACCTCCTCTTTTCTTCCTGATCCTCCCGTTTTATACTCTAATATATATTCTCCTCTCTGCAATTGATCTGTTTTAGCTCCGCTGCTTCACCTTTCGGCCCTTCTTCTTCTTCCTCTCCTCTCTGCATTGAAATAGTAATTATTTCTTTTCCACGCTCCTCTTCCTCACTTCTCAGCATGCAGCAGGCGTTTCCTATGCATCCTCTCCTCCTCTAAACTCACATCTCATCCTATACAGAAAAAAAATGTAATATTTTTATCAAAATGGCGCAGAGAACATAATCAAAAACGTGTTTGGCGACTTTGGGTTTAAAGGGCGATCTGAGATTTTTATTTAAAACCATTTTTAAAAAGGACACCGAAGATCCCATCTGAGATTTGGAAAGCTTTGAAGATACCGATCGTTCGATTTAAACGGTACGACTGTAAAGAAAAATATTTTTAATTGAGCTGCAGATACCATCAGTGATTTAACGGTTCAGTTTCCACTGCAGCAGCAGCAGCAGGATAACACACACACACACACACACACACACACACACACACACACGCTGGGTGAACAGTGGTATTGGTATGGTAGTGGCTTCCCTCCCTGTTCTATAATTAATCATCTTAAAAGGCAGTCTTATTTTTCAGGACCCTTCCTCCATAATCTTCTTCCTCATAATCTTCTTCTTCTTCTTCTTCTTCTTCTTCTTCTTCTTCTTCTTCTTCTTCTTCTTCTTCTTCTTCTTCTTCTTCTTCTTCTTCTTCTTCTTCTTCTTCTTCTTCTTCTTTTCTTCTTCTTCTTCTTCTTCTTCTTCTTCTTCTTCTTCTTCTTCTTCTTCTTCTTCTTTTCTTCTTCTTCTTATTCTTCTTCTTCTTCTTCTTCTTCTTCTTCTTCTTCTTCTTCTTCTTCTTCTTCTTCTTCTTCTTCTTCTTCTTCTTCTTCTTCTTTTCTTCTTCTTCTTCTTCTTCTTCTCTTCTTCATTCGGGTCGTTTTGGCCCCAACATGTTCAAACGACAGTGAAACAACAGCTAGAAAATGAAAAAAAAGGTGCTTTGTAGCTTTATGGCGTCGCAGAGAGCCAAAAGACAGACGCTGTGGTGGAACATTTTCACACATCAACCAACGAGTCGGGTGGTGCCTTCACTAGCGATGCTTCACATTTCTTCAGAGGAGGTCATGTGGTGAGAAACATTAAGTAATGCATGTGGAAATATTCATGGCTTGGCAAACCATGCGCAAAGATTGGTCAATATTCAATAATTTATGTTCCCACAGATTCCCATTTTTGAACCAAACGTTTGGATTATTCTGAAATAAAATCAAAGAGAAGGTTTTGTAATTTCAAGAACTGTACTGGGAGCCCGCCTCGTTGCACATGACATATTGCCTTGCCGTTTGAATCCTCTGCTGCATAATGTTACGTGAATAAAATGTATTTAGAGAAACCTTTTGGGCGACTCCAACTGCCCCGTCGAGCAGAAACTAGTCGTTGTGAGTTCTCAAAAAGGTTAAACTTTACTTTTGACAAAGGTTGACCCCAAAATAAAACCCTGAACAATAAATATACGTTGTGTGAAGCGAGAATGTTCCACCACAGAAACACAAGGTTGAAGGGGTGCAGCGTTGCCAGGTTTGAAAGTCCTCTATCCAACAATCCAACCATCCTTCAGTCAGAGAATAAGAGCGTTTTACACTGTAGTCAGTTTTTTGCGTTACGTATAATCCAAGCTCCGTATGTGTTCACGAGCATCAAGATGGTTGGACTGAGGTACGATTCCCCCATCTGCAGAAAACATTTTTTAAGGTAAACATGTGTAGGATTGGCAGACAGTGTGAAAGCGCCCTCATTCGCCTCTCGGATGAACAAGAAATCATCAAAACAAAGACTCCATTATAGGCGACACATGCAACGTCAAACCCCACCGAACCCTCCAAACCAACCCTCCACCCAACACCGCTCTGATCGGTTCAATCAAACGTCCCATTCGGTAAAAGAAAGTACCAAAAAGTCCAGTCGGCTCGTCCAACGTTGACATTCAGAGCAGATATTCAGTTCTTTCAAGTTCAGTCCGGTAACAATCCAGTTTGATTCTGTTCCGTCCGGTTTGAAGGCATAACGATGGACTTCGTTCTGTCTCCTGGCTGTCTCTCTTCCTCCAGACTCTGATGTAGCATAATGTTCAGCTCTATACAAGTTCAGCTCCTAAAAATCCATACTGTCAAATCCACAAAGTTCTTATTACATGTTAACATTTCAATATTTCTTTTTTTTCCTTTCTTTTTGTATTCTTTTTTAACTTTTATACTTTATCATCATCATTATTATTATTATTATTATTATCATCTTTCTTTTTTTTTCGTTTACAATTATGGCCACAAGTCTTCAAAGTTCTTGAGTTACGGTCCGGGTTAAAACTCCAGGTTGTTTTTGATCCGGGTTTGGTCCAAGTCCGGTCCAGTTCTGACGTGATCCGGTCCGGTCTTTACATGGCACTGGGCTTGTAGCTCTGCACAGTATTTCCCCCTGGGCACGGTTAGCATGGCGCTGTAAAGCATGGCTGTATGTGGGTGTATGTGCAAGGTCCGACAATAAAGCGTTCTGCACCAACCAGCGTCAAAGTGTACCGACTGGTGCTGAATCCAGAACCCAAATATCCCGGTTGTTCTGGTCCTGAAAAAATGTCGGTCAGTCAGAAGTTTTTCTGTTTTAGCGAAGAATTAGCGAGTCAACCTGCTTATTTACAGACCTTGCCTGTGTGCCTGTGCTGGAATGTATTCAAAACGTAATTCTGGATTAATTTCTTATATATTCACTTTTCATGATTCTGGCGAATTCCACAGTCTTGATTGGTCGGGCAGTACATTACTAAAGAGTCTTCCTGGCCAATAGGATGACCAGAGGCCAGCATCACTGACCAATGACGGAGAGGGGTTGGAAGGGGGAAGAGAAATTAAAAAGTGGGGTGAAAGAGGGAACAAGTCAGAATGGAGGGAGAAGGGAAGATAGAGAAGAAGACAAAACGAAGGAAAGGGTAAAGTACTAAGAGTTGAGGATGAAGGAAAGGAAAAGGAAAGGGACGGGGTTATGGACACAGGTACTGGCGGTCGGTAGGCATTGGGCTCAGTGTGCTGTGGTAAAGAGTGATTGTCCAGAGAAAACATTGGATACAGCAACTTCGAAACTCCTAGATCCTGACGAGGCTTGACCGAACAGTCCAAGGTCAAGTCAAAGTGTCCCGGCTCATGGGTTCCTTATCTCCAAAGATGAATTCCTGTTATTTTGCACCGTGAATTTACATCTTTGGAGACTGCGCAGTTTTCCCAAGGTAAACTGAAGTTATCAGTTATAGGGACATGAGTTTATTTGCTTCCTTCGCCTTCGTTAAAGCTTGAAACAACAAGTTTGACTTTGACGATTCCTTCCTTGACGGTTGACCTGAACTTCTTAAAGTGAATCAGATTCCTACCGTTCAAGGATTCACGACATCAGTAACGAGGCTTCGGACTTCTGCGGTGAGCCTTGACTTGACCTTTTGACATTTAGCCCGGATTCGTCTGGACTACGATGAGGCTTTTGAGATTTTACCCTGACCCCTTGACGATCAGCCTAGTTTCCTGATCCTTTGGACCAGAACAAGCTTTGAAGGTGAAGCCCAGAAACTTGACTAGACATATTGCTTTTCAACTTAGCATCTAGAATGTTCCCAACCAGGCTGGGAATCCTGACGTCAGGTCGATAAGTCCTCATGTCACATCCATTGTTTGGTGAAACCTAACTTAGTTTCCATGTCTTTCCACAGCCAGGCCCCTTTTGCTTTGATCCCTGCTTACAACCTGCAGTGAATTTAAATCGGAAATCCAAACCGACAGAAGCATCTTGCATCGTTTTCGACCCAAAATCACTCCATTCCACGTTGAAGTCACGTTGTAAATGTATCCAAATCGGTTTGGACACTGATTTTTCAACCCCAAAACCAACCAAACGGAGATAGTTGGGGTCCCAGCCATCCAGGTAATCAGTCTTCAAATCAATCAATCAATCAATCAATCAATCAATCAATCGAGAAATACATTGCTGATGGATTGATTGCTCAAGGGCCGAAGCTGTGGCTGTCAGTTCGGTCCGACACTGAGCAGTTCAGCTGACTGTTTCGACAGTTCAGAAAAACAAAATGTCTTCACTTCCCCCTCCTCCATTCTTCTTCCCCACCCCCCAATCCTTCCATCAGTCCTTCAGTCCATTCTCTCCTCTCAGCTGCTCCCAGACATCAGGTTGATGGCTTGCTCCAGTTTGTGCCTCAGTTTGTGTTTGCGACAGTACCCGTCCCGATCCAACGCCGTCAGGATCTGCAGACACGGAGAAAAGACAAAACAGATTGAACCTAGGACCTACAACTATTATAAGGACTTAACTAAATATGTCAACTAAATAACATCACTGACTAAATCTGGTTCATTTGAATAAAAACCCACTATTGACGCTAGGATTTTAAGTTTAAGTGTTTTAACTCCAACATCTAGTATCAAATCACTTTGTAATTCGACCAGGGTGTTACCAAGAAACGTACCAGGTACTATTCAGAACATTTGCTAATAAAAACCATGTTTTCTGATTCAGTTTACATGCAGCATAACATGTACTCATGACGCCTTGTTAAAGACAGAAGTAAAAGCCCCCCCTCTCACCTCTTCCTTGTACTTGTTGATGTAGAAGTAGAGCTCACTGAGTGCGCTCAGTGTGTTGAACTCGGTGCCGTGCAGACGGGACTGCTCCACCAGGTAGGCGTCCATGTCCTGATCACTGATGCTGGGCATCTTCGCAATATCCCTGTAGTACCTGCAGGACGCACACGTGGAGGTCAATAACTTTAGACTTGTTTCTAATTATGTCAACAAGCTAATGCGTTTCTTTTGTTTATCTTCCCAGAGAATCCCCCAAGACTCCAGAACTGAATCTGTAAACATGTGTAACGTATTTCTGCCCTAACAGGCAATTGCATTATAAGTCGTCAACACTGATTAATTTCGTTTATGTGTCTAAAAAGTTTCATCAACTAGTTAGCAGGTCAGCTACCTCTCCATGTAGCTCCTTAGTTAGCATGCTAGCTGAGATTGCACTCAGTTTTGTAGTTGTTTATCGTTTGTGTTTATGTAACAGCTTGATGACGGTTAGATCTCTTGCTGTTGTTGTAGTTTAGGTAATTAGCACGTAAGCTAACTATCCATCTGGTTCCTGTTGTTTGGTTAGCATGCTAGCTGCCTCTGCATTCAATTCTTCTGAGGTTATTAACTAGTTAGCATACAAGCTTCCTTTGTATCCAGTTCTTATGTGTGTATTACAATTATTTTAGCTGTTTACATTTGTCAGCTTTCTTTCCACCGAACATTTGTAGAATTCTTAACTGGTTAGCATATTAGCTACCTATCCATGCTTTTATTACATTGTATATTAGACCTCATTGATACCTTTAGGATACACAAACCGTTGCATGGAAAATATCTATTAACCTTTACAGAATATTAGCTGGTTAGCATGCTAGCTACCTATCCATGCCTTTATTACATTGTATATTACAGAATATTAGCTGGTTAGCATGCTAGCTACCTCTGCATTCATATCCTGTGGAGTTATTAACTAGTTAGCATGAAAGCTACCTTTGCATCCAGTTCTTATGTGTGTATTACAACTGTCTTGCTGTTTACCATTAGCTACCTCTCCATGCTATTATTACATAGTGTATTACAGTTAATGATCTCATTGCTAGCTACCTCTGCATTCATTTCCTGTGGAGTTATTAGCATGAAAGCTACCTTTGTATCCAGTTCTTATGTGTGTATTATAATTATTTTAGCTGTTTACGTTTGTCAGCTTTCTTTCCACCGAACATTTGTAGAATTCTTAACTGGTTAGCATATTAGCTACCTATCCATGCTTTTATTACATTGTATATTAGACCTCATTGATACCTTTAGGATACACAAACCGTTGCATGGAAAATATCTATTAACCTTTACAGAATATTAGCTGGTTAGCATGCTAGCTACCTATCCATGCCTTTATTACATTGTATATTACAGAATATTAGCTGGTTAGCATGCTAGCTACCTCTGCATTCATATCCTGTGGAGTTATTAACTAGTTAGCATGAAAGCTACCTTTGCATCCAGTTCTTATGTGTGTATTACAACTGTCTTGCTGTTTACCATTAGCTACCTCTCCATGCTATTATTACATAGTGTATTACAGTTAATGATCTTATTGCTAGCTACCTCTGCATTCATTTCCTGTGGAGTTATTAGCATGAAAGCTACCTTTGTATCCAGTTCTTATGTGTGTATTATAATTATTTTAGCTGTTTACGTTTGTCAGCTTTCTTTCCACCGAACATTTGTAGAATTCTTAACTGGTTAGCATATTAGCTACCTATCCATGCTTTTATTACATTGTATATTAGACCTCATTGATACCTTTAGGATACACAAACCGTTGCATGGAAAATATCTATTAACCTTTACAGAATATTAGCTGGTTAGCATGCTAGCTACCTATCCATGCCTTTATTACATTGTATATTACAGAATATTAGCTGGTTAGCATGCTTGCTCCCTATCCATGCCTTTATTACATTGTATATTACAGAATATTAGCTGGTTAGCATGCTAGCTACCTCTGCATTCATATCCTGTGGAGTTATTAACTAGTTAGCATGAAAGCTACCTTTGCATCCAGTTCTTATGTGTGTATTACAAACTGTCTTGCTGTTTACCATTAGCTACCTCTCCATGCTATTATTACATAGTGTATTACAGTTAATGATCTCATTGCTAGCTACCTCTGCATTCATTTCCTGTGGAGTTATTAGCATGAAAGCTACCTTTGCATCCAGTTCTTATGTGTGTATTATAATTATTTTAGCTGTTTACGTTTGTCAGCTTTCTTTCCACCGAACATTTGTAGAATTCTTAACTGGTTAGCATATTAGCTACCTATCCATGCTTTTATTACATTGTATATTAGACCTCATTGATACCTTTAGGATACACAAACCGTTGCATGGAAAATATCTATTAACCTTTACAGAATATTAGCTGGTTAGCATGCTAGCTACCTATCCATGCCTTTATTACATT
This sequence comes from Champsocephalus esox, assembly GCA_036324585.1. NCBI lineage: Eukaryota > Metazoa > Chordata > Actinopteri > Perciformes > Channichthyidae > Champsocephalus > Champsocephalus esox. Next base: position 40,940,743 of record CM070476.1, on the reverse strand, counting down.
GTATATTACAGAATATTAGCTGGTTAGCATGCTTGCTACCTATCCATGCCTTTATTACATTGTATATTACAGAATATTAGCTGGTTAGCATGCTAGCTACCTCTGCATTCATATCCTGTGGAGTTATTAACTAGTTAGCATGAAAGCTACCTTTGCATCCAGTTCTTATGTGTGTATTACAACTGTCTTGCTGTTTACCATTAGCTACCTCTCCATGCTATTATTACATAGTGTATTACAGTTAATGATCTCATTGCTAGCTACCTCTGCATTCATTTCCTGTGGAGTTATTAGCATGAAAGCTACCTTTGCATCCAGTTCTTATGTGTGTATTACAACTGTCTTGCTGTTTACCATTAGCTACCTCTCCATGCTATTATTACATAGTGCATTACAGTTAATGATCTCATTGCTAGCTACCTCTCCACCCAGCTCTTGTAGTTGGGGATGTCTTTTAGCGTAAAGCAGCTTGTTGGATGGAGAGTCTTTTCCGAGCCGGTGTTCGGACGTCGAGCAGGAGTCCATGAAGGTCTGGGCGACGACCGACAGGCAGGCGTCCGTGATGCTGCTCTTATGGATGTCGAACACAAACTGAGGGTTCTTTATCACGTTCACCCAGAACCTGAGAGGAAGGCTACAGAGACAAAGATAACATTGTTTAATGGAGAGGATCAGAAACACATGGATCCTGAGATTGAAGCGCAAGACGTTGACCAGGGATATTTTTTTAACAAAAACCTTTTGCTGTTTTTTTGATTTCCTCTCACCAGTTGCTCTTCCAGGTGTGTCGGACGTCCGGGTCTGTGATCTGTCGTTTGTCCGCCTGCTCGTCCAGGAAGTCGAACATATATTTGATAGCCAATGGGAGAGCAGATCCCCGGTGGGCGGTGCTGAACACCGTCTCAAACAGGTCGTCCACAAACTTCTGCAGCGTCCCCTGGTGGTGGGAGGACCAAAGCACCGGAGTTAATATTTAAACGGGCGCATTTCAATTGACTAAATATATCAATTACTGAAATAATAACTAAATAAAGCCTCCATGGTGGCAACTTCCGTGAATTGTAATATCTTTGAAGGTCTTTTCACCTTGTTAACATTTTAATATATGCAATGCTTTTGTTTTTGACCAAATATCTACAGGACTAATAATCTGATACCTTGTGTTTACTACTTATTAGATATTGTTAGCAGAATGGCTATACAGACGTTAGCCGTTGCTTGGTAACATCTATGTGAAAAATACGTGTGATATTTTAACATCAGGAACTCTGGTATTTTTCCATTATTCCACTTCTTGTCTTTGTATGTTGATTAAGAATTGTATTTATAACCCTTTCAACAATGCTACCACAAAATGTGTTTGCGCATAATACAAATCCAAGATATATAACAAAACAGTGCACGAGTAAAACATGTCAATACAATAAAACAAATGTTAGAAATAATTCAATGAAATACTGCAGTACATGCAAACTGTGGCAGGCATATTACATCCATCGCACCGCTTCTTAAATGTCTTCCCTTTGTCTCTGTTTTTTGTTGAGTTAACAGTCAACAGGAAATTAGGAAACCGAAAGAGAGAGATATGTTTTGATTTATTGTTGTGTTTCATTACCTTGGTAGCCAGCAGTCTGGTCAGGTAGATCTCAGAAACCATCTTGCTGCCTCGGTCTCCTTCCCTCTGATCGCTGTGCTCGTGATTCTTCACCAGGTGCCACAGTTTAGTCCCTGAAAGTAAACAAAATAAACACTTTACAGAAAACTGTATAAAGTACGGCTCAATACTACTAATGACACACACACAGCCTCTTGCATGGTTACAGTGAGAATTGTGCGTTGTAATGCTGCGTTCACACCGGACGCGATGCGATATTTTGGGGGTGGCACAATTACATGTAAAGTCAAAGCAGAAGACAAACGCAAATTCGCTCCGACGGCGAGCATGAAGCGGTGGATGCGAATGCCGCGGCGCGATTACAAGTACAAAGCACAGACTGTCTGTGTCATGGCGAATACGGTGGTGGCGAAGTCGATAGGGACTTGGCTTGGCAACTGGAAGGTCACCAGTTCAAGTCCCGGCAACACCAAGTGCTACCGAGGTGTCCCTGAGCAAGGCACCGTAGTAAATAGGCCCACTGTGTAATGACAATACAAGTATAAACAAAAAATACAGTCGCTGGTTTATTTATGTCTGTAGGCCGTTGTTGTGATTGTGGACGTAGCATATACAACGTTAGCTTAGCCGATCTTCATTCAGAAAACACGCATTTGAAAAGGGTTGTTCGCCTGCCGTCTGTCTGCAGACTTGTCAAAGCATTAAGTCATGGTTTTTACTAACCGGTATCAGTATGTTGTTACATCATTTTGAAACGTGTATTATAATTTAATCACGGTAAAATATGTTCATTTTGTTGTAGTTGTCGCCCCCGAGCCAGCGCGTCCGGTGTGAACGCAGCATAACTGTATCATCATATATAAAGTCTATTGTTGTAGCTAGCCAACAGTTTAAAAGGCTAAGGTGGAGATGCATGCCTGGGAAAAAGGCCATGTCGCTTGTCAGATGCCAAAACACATTTGAAAGACTGAAGAGGATTAGAGCCTAGCGTGATTTTTTTTAATAGATCTGACCGAAGGTGAATCATTATCTTTTTAGCTGCGAGAAGAAAGTCAGAATTCTAACGAGAAAAAGCATTCTCACAATTCCTTTCCATAGTTCTTAATAATGTTTTGCGATTTAATTCAAAGTTTATTTAAAGGGCGTCGACACAGGAATACCAAGTGGAGGGCATTGATTAGTTTTTGTACATTCGATCAAGTATGCACTCCGCATGCAAATGGGAACAGTCAATTTCTTTAGCCAGCTTACTAGGGACATTGTCTTCTCCTAAACTAAGAGTATGCTGTTCATTTAAACCCAGTCAATGTCACGCCCTTCACTAATACACCTTGCTGCCGCAGTACCTGTCTCCTGGTCCGGGGTGATCATCGGCGCTCTGGATCTCAGACTGTCAGGACTGCTGGACGTTCGAAGTAACGACTCTGCAGAAACAAAGAGATAAACTTATCCATCAGTAATCCTCTCTCAGATACTGTGTGTGTGTGTGTGTGTGTGTGTGTGTGTGTGTGTGTGTGTGTGTGTGTGTGCACGCTGTACCGTATCTGCTCAGGGATCTGGTGAAGGTGAAGGAGTTGGCGATGTTGTACGCAGAAACCTGCTTCTGGACCAGCGCCACCAGGGAGCCGTCTGTAACCTACGGCAACACACAGCAACGCATCAGTCAATCAGCCAATCACAGCGTCAATCAGCTGACTAATTATCCATTCAGTCTGCTAACTCGGTCGATTGGTATCTCGCCCTGGATCTGGACGCTCTCTCCACATGTCAGCGCTGATAAAGAGCCAGGACTCACTCAGAGAGCTTCGCCTCCATTCAGCGGGGAAATATTCAGGTTTTAAAGCTTTTAATCTGCTCCTAAAACGCCATTTATATACAGGGTTTGACAATAATGCTGACTGAGTTAAAGCAGACATTCCTTATGGAGGAAATGTAAATCCTGAGACATAAGGATGAGGTTTCTAGAGCACTTTAATCACTCGGGGAAGTTCTGTCGTACGATAAAAAGTGAAAAATTATTATACATGAGAGTACTTTCTTCCGGGCAAAAGGTACGGCTCCGCCCACTTTTCGGGGGAAAACAAAGCTGTCATTTGAACGGCGGTCGATACAAATTCTGAAGTTTTTGCCAATCCGATCAGAAATGTAAGAAAACCGTTGATTTTCTGATCTTCAAAGAGCCCGACGGCCAGACAGGCAAACAATTACATTCAATAATTGGAAATCGACGATCGGGCTCGATATATGGTTAAGTACAGCAGTAGGCGATCGATGTCCACAGATGAGAGTAACATCTACGGCACTTTTGGGGGAAACCAACGCTGTCATTCGAACGGCGATCGAGCCTGAAGCCACAGAGCTCTTCTTTCACCGTCCTTTCTTCGTAGAGGAAGTCCAGACGCACTGAACTCTGGATTTGTTTTGATGTTCGAGGTACACCAGTGTTTCTCAAACTTTTTCATACCAAGGACCTAACCAAGAAAAAAACACTCGCGGACCACCTAACTCCACAAATATCCCAAAACACATCGTTTTTCTAGAACAGATTATAAATCGCCTGGAAATGGTACAAACAAGTGGCAACATGTGTGACGAAGGTGTTGCCCTGGGCTACATCATGCAATAGAAAGTGAAACTTAAGCTCGCTCCATTGCGGAGATTTATTTCAAATGTGAAATGTTACCAATATACTCACGGACCACTAGGGGGCGCTCACGGACCACCAGAGGTCCGCGGACCACACTTTGAGAAGCTCTGCACTAAACGACACAGCAGCTTGTTGGCATGTTAAAACTATTATGTTCCGCCTCGCTCATGAGAGTAACAGCTGGCGAGATTACAGCCTCGCCTACTGATTTTAATTTAACCATATATCGAGCCGATTGTCGATTTCCAATGATTGAATGTAATTGTTTGCTTGTCTGGTCATCGTAACCGGGCGCTCTGAAGATCAGAAAATCCACGGTTTTCAAATATTTTCGATCGTATTGGCAAAAACTTCAGAATGTGAATTGACCGCCGTTCGGATGACAGCGTTGTTTTCCCCCAAAAGTGGGCGGGGCCGTACTTTTCGCCCGGAAGTGACGTAGGTGTTACTCTCATCTATAGTTATAACATTTATTCATATTTTCTTTTATTTAATAATTAATTAAGAACATTCTCCCATTAAAATATATTTTTCAAAAATCTTTATTTTAGAAAACTATGAAATATGAAATGTTTTCAAATCAAGGCATTCATAATGACAATAAAGCACACACATATTTGAAATTATATAATTGTTTAATGTATCTTTAAAGCCTTAATTTTTTTGTGAATTTCTTTATATTTGTATTCTTTGTAAAAGAGGTCTTCACATAAATGTGTTTTCAATATTCAGAGACTCGACCAAATGTAAGATCATTTAAAGAAACCTGATATATTCTATTTTAACGGCAGACAGAAGAAGAATATGTAACGCCCGTACGAGGAGAAGTTTGCATTAAGTACATGTAATATAGCCTGCACTGCATTCATGTTCAATGTTTGACTTTTCAACTCCCTTTCCTTTCATCTCAAATCGTCAGTCCGTCAGATATCCCAGCATGCAAAGCTGAGGGAGCAGATTTGAATCTCTGAGAGTGTTAAATATCTGCGAGGCATTTAAATGATTAAACCCATCAGTAAGTTAAATAACCAACGTTTACACTTTCAAAACTAATGTAATGCTCTTTCCTCACAGACTTCTTCCAGACTTCTCAAATGTATTCTGCAAACCTCTGGTACTGTGATACGCGTGCGTGTGTGTGTGTGTGTGTGTGTGTGTGTGGTGTGTGTGTGTGTGTGTGTGTGTACCTGGTAGTGTGCCAGCGTGTTCAGCCTCTTCCAGTCGCTCTCGATCTTGGTGGTCACGTCTTCGTCCTGCAGGATGATCCTGGTCAGCCGGCCCTGACGCCACTCTGACAACGAGAACACGGGAATACGTCACGTGACTTAATACATTCAGTTTTTATATTCAATGCACGAGAAGTACGAGACGACGAGATGCCATCGAGCATCCGAGCAAAGCTGCGTAATGTAGAGGTGGATGTGTGAGAATGATAACATTGCATTTAAATATGATACCACTGAGCATATGTGTAATCCTCTTTTATATTCCATTAGTAGTATCTTGCTCTCATCAAGAATATTCTAACATGTTCTGTATATTTAGTTTGTGTTTTCTATCCGCTCTAGATATTTCATTACTACTGAACAGGTTCATTGAATGTTTGACCTCACGTGCAAAGCCTTGCCAACATAGGAGAACACATCACAGACTCTCACTGTTGCACTGGCGTGTGTGTTCCTTCATAATGGACATCCTCTAGTTTATCTTGACTTATATATTATAATAATTATAATATTCCGTCTTTGCAAATGAGACCATTTACATGCACACAAACCTACATTACACACTACAGGACAACCCTCCCAAAACGTATAATAGGGCCCCTTTATTTCATATTTAAACCGCAGCAGATCCTTTAACATCTCGTTGTGTGTGTGTGTGTGTGTGTGTGTGTGTGTGTGTGTGTGTGTGTGTGTGTGTGTGTGTGAAGAGTTACCGAGGTCCATGTCGTCGGCCTGCGGTCTCTGAGAGAACGAAACCCCTTTGTACACGGCGTCCAGCAGCTTGTCTTTGACCTGCGTCACCGTGTCGCAGTTCAACACCTTCACAGGCACCTCGGTCCCCGCCTCGCCCTCCGGAGGGATGCACATCAGAGTCTGAGAGAGAGAGAGAGAGGGGGAGAGGGGGGAGAGAGAGAGGGGGGGAGAGAGAGAGAGAGAACAATGTTTAAATATGAGATGGCAACATGGCAACCAATAAAGCCACTTTGAATAGAATATAATTTACAGGGAGAGAAAGAGAGAGAGAGAGAGAGAGAGAGAGAGAGAGAGAGAGAGAGAGAGAGAGAGAGACGAGTGAGAGAGAGAGACAGACAGACGGAGAGAGAGAGAGACAGAGAGAGAGAGAGAGACGGAGTGAGAGAGAGAGAGACAGACAGACGGAGAGAGAGAGAGACAGACGAGTGAGAGAGACAGACTACGAGAGAGAGAGAGAGAGAGAGACAGAGACAGACGGAGTGAGAGAGAGAGAGACAGAGAGGAGAGGAGAGAGACAGAGACAGACGGAGTGAGAGAGAGAGCAGACGAGTGAGAGAGAGAGAGACAGAGAGAGAGAGGAGAGAGACAGAGACAGACGAGTGAGAGAGAGAGACAGACGAGTGAGAGAGAGAGACAGAGAGGAGAGAGACAGAGAGACAGACGGAGTGAGAGAGAGAGAGACAGACGGAGTGAGAGAGACAGACGGAGTGAGAGAGACAGAGAGAGAGAGAGACAGAGAGAGAGAGACAGAGAGAAAGGAGAGAGACAGACAGACGGAGAGAGAGAGAGACAGACGGAGTGAGAGAGACAGACATACGGAGAGAGAGAGAGAGAGACAGAGACAGACGGAGTGAGAGAGAGAGAGAGGACAGAGAGAGAGAGGAGAGAGACAGAGACAGACGGAGTGAGAGAGAGAGAGACAGACGGAGTGAGAGAGAGAGAGACAGAGAGAGAGAGGAGAGAGACAGAGACAGACGGAGTGAGAGAGAGAGAGACAGACGGAGTGAGAGAGAGAGAGAGACAGAGAGGAGAGAGACAGAGAGAGACAGACGGAGTGAGAGAGAGAGAGACAGACGGAGTGAGAGAGAGACAGACGGAGTGAGAGAGACAGAGAGAGAGAGAGACAGAGAGAGAGAGACAGAGAGAAAGGAGAGAGACAGAGGAGAGACGAGAGAGAGAGACAGAGAGAGAGAGAGACAGAGAGAGAGAGAGACAGAGAGAGAGAGACAGACAAATCGTACGGTGTCCTTGGGTGTCATGAAAGGCGCCTTAAATGAAATGTATGACAACACAGCAGGATCGTCTGTGTAAGAATCATTGGTGTCACACCGATAATCTAGCAGTTGTTGGATTGGATCACACACACACACACACACACACACACGCACGCACACACACACACACACACACACACAACGTTGTCTCCACATTAAAATACTTCTCACACACACGAATGAACATAATAAACAGAGAGCGAGTGTGTGTGTGTGAGCGCGTGTGTGTGTGTGTGTGTGAGAGTGTGTGTGATTCAGCGAGTCACACTGCGTTATCAATACCTAACGGTAATGACCCGCTGCCTCGGCACACTGAGCGTCCTACGGAGACTCCGGCACAGTAATGATATCTACGGAGCTGTGAATAAATAGCAAGTGGAAGGGCATCACGGAGCAGCGGCTGACGTGAGGCGCCCATTAGGACGTTACATACGGCAGAGTGGGATTTACACGTCATATAGACGACGTGTTATTCTCACCCCCCCCCCTCCCCGCGCGGATGGACGGCTACGCACCGTCTGCCCGCGCGCAGGGTCCGGCTGCAGCGCGGAGACAGCCAGCAGGGCTCTGTTCATGAAGCGCCTCTACGTGAGTTTACAAAGTGCTTTCACGGGTTCACATAATATAAGATACACGAGTAAAAGCTTTTAAATCTGATTCACTGCACTTTAAAACGTGTGTGTGTGTGTGTGTGTGTGTGTGTGTGTGTGTGTGTGTGTGTTCTCTCTCCACGAGGCTCGAGCCCACACACACCAGAACCACATGTTTTCATTTGAACTGTGTGAGATAACGGCTATGGAACACCCCGAAGGGCACAGTAGGGCCTCTTTAATCAGTGTGTGTGTGTGTGTGTGTGTGTGTGTGTGTGGTTACCAGTTGTTTGTAGTCGATCTGTTGTCTGATCAGCTTGTCTTCGCTCAGAGAGTAGCGAGCCTCTCCGGTGATGGCGTCGATCGGACCTTTCTCCATCTGCTGCTTTATGGCGCAGTACAACATGAAGAGAGGCTCCCCCGCACACTCCTGAGGACACACACACACGCACACACACACACACGCACACACACACACACACACACACACACACACACACACACACACACAGGTCAGTCTGAATTCCTTTATTACTTCAACAATGTTCATCCTTAAGAATCCTCTGCAGCCAACCAATCCCCTTCCTTTCCCATGAATAAATTAACTGCAGCTCTGATCTGATTGGTCGCGGTCAGACGGACGAGAAGGAGCTTAACGAGGTAAATTAGGAAGAAGAGGAAGGAAACCAAGAGATGATAAGTTACTATCGATAACTAATATATACTTTTTTAAATAGGTAAAAGGACCAGATGGTGAAGTTCCTAAACCTGAGCCAACAACCCACTTCGTCTTCAACGCTAATATATTTGACTAATTATTCAATTCCACTCATTTATAAATGTTCCAAACCACATCCAGGATCCTCTCTGAAACCGTCTGGAGCTCAAAGGCTTTCTCTCTTGCCGGTTACACCACAAGGTGAGTTCCTTTCTACTTCCTGCTTCTTCACACACATGCTCTCCAGCACAGGTTAGCTCTGAGTGTTAGCGATGCTAATGTAAACACCGACCATATTACGTCCAAAACATTCGGGCATTGTTTCTGATAGCAACGTTTCTGATTGGGCCGTGGGTCCACATTTCAGATGTTACGTCATATCGGACGCAGATCTGGATCAGCTCCGTTGTTCTCCGTTTTTAGAGACTTGGGTACGGAGGAGAGCTTTAATATCGACTTGTGAGGGTCTGACGGTAACTACCTTGAGGAAGCGGTGCAGCAGGAAGGTGAACCAGTTGGTCAGCATCTTCTCAGCCACTGACTCCGTCCTGAAAGAGGTCAGAGGTCAATCTGCAGGCCTGGTGCTTTTATTTTGAAAGGTACTACCGTCTTTGTTGTTTTATTTTGAAAGGTACCTCCTGAGCAGCAGCTTGGGATGGTTCTTGTTCTCCAGGTTCTTCTCGATCAGGTCGGCCAGCAGCTGCTTCAAAACCATCGTCGCATACTCCATGCGACCCTGACATGATACAAGAACAGTTATTAAGTTATGAACTAATGTCAAACTGAAAATACTACATCTATTAAACAGTTATTAACAGATAATAATGCAAGAACATATCGTATTTCATCTTTTATCAGGTTTTTTTCTGTGCAAAACATTAATTACACTTTTTTAAATAAAGTTTTAAGGGTTATTTATACATTAAAACATATTTTAACCAGATAACTGATATTAAAAAACATCTAATAACCAGGTACTCATTAATATGTTCGCATACAATACTTAAATTATAATGAACACACAACATCTGTACTGGAGGTACCTGCAGCGCGGCCATGAGCAGCGAGGCGACGTTCCCGCGGTCCCTCATGGAGAACGACCTCTGATCCTCCAGAGTGTGGATGAAGGTCAGCAGGAACATCTTGTTGTTCAGCAGCTGACTGAAGAGACGCAGCGCCTTCTCCACGTTAGCAGGGGACTGGACACACACGCACACACACACACACACACACACACACACACACACACACACACACACACACACACACACAGTTAGTATGAAACACTGAAACCTAATCATTCTCAACGATATTGAAGTGACTGTTATTCTGTATGTATGGATTGTTGTGTTTTTATCTTGTTGATTGTGTATATATACATGTAGGTATATACATATTGTATACATATTTTTATGTATATTTGTTTTTGTATTCGGGATTGTGGGAAGCGGTATTTGGATCTCTGTCTGTACACACAAACTGAAAGATTGACCTTGACTTGACTTTGATACTCGGAAACCAAAATAATCTTAAGTGTCTTATTTTGAAGCGAATAAGTGCTTCCTCGTCGTTTTTGTGTGAATATAAAAATGGAAATCTTAGATATATGCAAATACAGTGACCGAAGGGTTCCCACGGTTTAAAACAAGTTCGATGTTTGACTTTTTAAGACCTTTTAATGCAACTCGGAATTAAATATAAGACCCATATTATTTACCAATGAGGGGCCGTTGGTAAATAATACTACAAATGAAATAGATATTATCAATATCGGCGGCTGTGGCTCAGTGGGTAGTGTGCTGGACTTTGCATCAGGGGATAGCAAGTTCGAGTCCCACTGCAGTCAGCATGTCGTTGTGTGGGGACGGTCCACAGTACTGAGTATGTAAGTCGCTTTGGATGAAAGCGTCTAACAAGTGACATGTGGTGTCATGTAATCAATAAAGTTGAGATGTAACAATGTAAGGAGAAAAAGGTTTCAAAAAAATCCCAATTTCCATGACAACAAAACCGTTTTGATGCATTTGTGATGTGTTTTATATTGTTGTATTGAATGCTTTCTGCTGGAATCCTAGAATTGTTTAACAAAATCAAATATAATAATACAACTCTATGAATATACAGAGGGCAAAGGATTGCCTCGTGGTTTCGCTTTTTTAATCAGTATAATTATTTATTCCTGATGCACGATGGCACATGTGTCAAACTCGAGGCCCGGGGGCCAAATCAGGCCCGTGGTGGATTTAATTTTGGCCCGCAGGATAATTTCTAATTCCTATTAGATCTGGCCCGCCGGTATATTGCACCTTCCCTCCATCCTGAGGGTCTCCTCCGCTCAGAGCCGGAGCCCAAACATTGATGACATGCACCCGAGATGAGACGCCGAGTGTCTGAGCTAGCATCCCAGAGCAGCAACCTGAGTTCAATGGATGCTTCCTTCTGCACTTTCTCTCTCACGACAACAGGGCGTGTTTGGTTTCTCTTTGAGGGGAATAGTTTTGTTGAAGCTGTTGTCGGCCTGAGGGGAAATGTACTCATAAGAAATGAAGCTGCAGATCGAGCCTTAAGAAATGAATGCACCTGATAATTTAAGCGTTTGTCAGTTCCAGGTTTAATATGTGCAATAAGTTCACTTCAATACGTTTTGAAATAATCATTGAACCAGTCCGGCCCTCGATGTGTACCCATTGTATTATTGTGTCCCACTGTGTGTCTGAGTTTGACGCCCCTGCTCTAAGGGTTCTACAAACGTATCGGAACCACATTTTACAGTTCACTTTTGTGTGTCTCTCTATAAATACATGTGATGTACCCACATGCTGATTCAAAAGAGACCTGGAATATATCAAAACAGGGACACTAATTGAAATATGCATCCTTTTGAAAAACTCCTTTGGATTCACGCTGGTTTGAGAAGACTCGGTCCGCTGAGAGCAGAGAGCGAGAGTGACGAAGAAACTGTTTCTGGGGAAATGATGTTGATGATGATGATGATGAGGAGGAAGGAAACGTGAAGCTGCAGAGAAGCTCAGAGGCTCGATGCTTCCAGCTGGGGCCATTCGTTAAAGCTAAGACGCTGCACAGTGGAGACGTTTCTAAAAGCAGATGTTTCTGGAATATTCCTCTCTATTTCTTCCGGGGATAAAAGCAGCGACGGTCTATTTTGAGGTTCTTTGGTAATTTACTTTATACTTCTCCTCCACTATATTTTAGAGGCCAATAGAGCGGTGCAGTGACGAGTCCTACAACCAGGAAGTGAGTGAGCATTTCTCCACTTCCTGTTGCCTCGTCTCAGAGCCAATGGGATCTCTCCGTAGGGTTTAGGAAAATATCTGGAACTAAGGTCTGAGGTTGAGACGCATCGAAGAGACGGATCACGTTTTGTTCTACGACATTAGCACTGACCCCACTGGGGATTTCTGAAGAGTCGGCGTGACGTTGAAGTCGTGCTGCTGGACTCGGCTGTAGCTCCTTCATAGCATAGCGTTAGCATTTAGCTTCTGGCGACTAGATTTATGACTCGAAAAATGATAAAAGTCGGGCAGACACGTGGAGATGATCCGGCTGAACAGAACCTGCATTCGTCAAACAGGTTCGTTTCCACAGACCCTATTTCGAGCTATCTTCCTAAATCCTTTGGAGAAACCCCGTTGCTTTTTTGTCGAGGGAACCCGCAGCTTCCTTCCGGGTCGATACGTCCTCCCTGCGCCGCTCCATTCTGTCCTTTTTACTGCAATGTCCTCTTATGTATCCTTCGTTCCTTTCTCCATAACTCTAAAATCCACTTCTTGATCTTTCATCTAAATTGCATAACTTCCCTTCCTCCCTCGTCCTCGTGTGAGGCTCAAAACTGGTTCCTTAATACCCATCTGTCATTGGTGAAAGAAAAGGAACGTCGGGTGTATTGTATAAACTTTAAAGGCATGTCTTTGCTTGTAAAAATCATTAAAGAAAGAAGAAGAGAATGGCTTTCAAACGGTGCGTAATGCGTTGATCTATCATCAGCTGCAAAGTGTCTGTGTGTGTGTGTGTGTGTGTGTGTGTGTCTTTACATCGAGCTCCTTGAGGACGGGGTGCTCCTCGATGCCGGGGAACATCACCCTCATGGTGTAGTTCCTGTACTCCAGGAAGGGGATCTTCACTCCGTCCATGTCGTTGGTCAGCTCCTGGATGTCCGTCTGCAGCTCTGCGAACGCTGGAAGTGCAGTGACGTGTGAGAGTATGTAAAACTAGTACTGATGCCATACTTATGATTTAGTATGTGTACTCCACTGCCTCCCGCCTCTGCTTGAAGCTCTTCAGATACTAGAGTACACGGTATACATAACCTCCTTTGCAACGTACCCTCCTTGCACTCCAGCGCCACGCGGCTCTCCAGGTTGTCCATCTGCAGCTGCAGGCGCTTGAGCGTGCGGTCGGCGTCTCTCGTCTTCCTCTTGTAGGCGATGAGCACAGCGATGATGGCGATGAGCAGCACGCCCCCGCCCGCCCCGATGCCGATGATGGCCGGCAGCGTGAGGGCGCTGTCGGAGTAGATATGGAGCGTACCGGGGAAATACTCCAGACCCCCCACCAGGATCTGCAGGGACACGGAGAGACACGTTGTTAAAGTACTGTGTTTCATCAGTACGTCACAGGTCGCAGATATCTCCAGAGCCTGTCTCTGATTGGCTGAAACACCAAACAGATCAGTATAGCATTACCCATAATCCCCTCTGTTCCAGCCCTGTTTCCAAAGTGCTGATTCTCTGTCTGTTACTTTCAAGCTCCCAGGAAGTGCGCCGGAGTCTGATGAGAATATTCGTAGTGGCCAAACGGCGGTACTACACTTCCTTTAGGTCGCTGGGCCCGGAAACACTTTTTCCCATTGACTTACGTGGGGACAGAGACGCCTGTAACTCGTTGGATCATTTCTTTTAAACTAAATAAACTACCCAGTATGAACACTTGTATAGCCCTTATTAAAAACATCCGGTCCTCAAGTTGTAAAAATGTGCTAATAACGTTATTCTGAGAGTTATTTCCCTCGGCATTATGAACGTGCATCTAACCCACGGGACCGCGCCGCCCGGCACGTTCATGTTACGTGTTCAGCACTACACGAGTTTATCTTTACCCGTGGATGCACAATAACAACGGACCCATATCGCCTTACTGCCAGCCCACGGAGCTGTAAGAATGGATATATTGCACATGTTTGCTGTAATTCATCATTTGTAAAATATTACACTACATGGGCTGTATGATGTAAATCTTGTACCGTAAATGTTGTATTAAATAAAGTTAATATTACCGACGCTAGATTAACGTTCCTGTAGCTTCTTATTGCACTAAGAGGCTTATTGCACTGTGTGTGTATATACATATATATATATATATATATATATATATATACACAGTGCAATAATTCTTTCATGCTAAATGAAGCTCTGTTGCTTGGATATCACTAGATCCTGATGTCAGCGTAATATAAGTACATAACGATTGATGTGTATATTAGCATAGCTAGCCCCTAGCTGCTAACTGCCGCCTCGTTAATATAAATCCATACCATGCTGTCATGAACGCACGGTGCTGTTACGTGTACGCAGATTCACGTGCTTAATGTGAACGAGCCTTTTGGGCGGCGTGGTTAAAGTTGCGCATGCTCTATGAGCGCACATACGGGTACTTCTCAGGCATGCCGGGTAATCTGTGACGTTTCGCTCTCTCAAAAGTTCGGCCATTTTGTCATCATGCGCCAATGAGCAACTCTCATAGGAATGATTGAGGCCCCGCCCCCCACGCTGTATCCAGTTCTTATTCTACATCCATGGTGACTTTAGATGAAGATAAGGAGCCCATCCCCACGGGGGGTTACCTTGGTTGCTGATTGGCTAATGGTTACACAAGACAACACATCGTTATGACATCATAAAGTGGCCAAAATCTGATCACAGGTAAATGTAAAACTTTTCAAGACCTTTTCTAAGACCCTTCCCATACATTTCAAGACCTCATCGCAACTTCAAGTTCTAACCGGTTACCTTGGCGACACTCTTTACCTCACATTTACTATATACAGTATTTACTGTAAGATAGCACAACTAAACAGCTTGTGATAACTCCTTGTCATTGTGTGACCAACCCAATGCGTTGATTTAGGCATTGTTCCCAAGAGACAGAGGGTCTGAGGACAGAGGGTCTAAGGACAGAGGGTCTGAGGACAGAGGGTCTGAGGACAGAGGGGGTCGTTTGTCTCATACTGATATTCTGAACAATCTGTGCCGTTGTATTTGTTGCAAAGTGTCTCGACTGTAGGCTATTTTTATTTTACGTACAGCACTTTGGCTCCACCAAACATCGTTTATAAATGTGCTATATAAATAAAATGATTTGATTTGAGACGGACAGACTGCTGAAGCCTCCGCTCCACATGACCTTCGACCTCTCTGTGAAGGTCAGGTTTAATGCAGCATGCTGCTTTGCTGCTTCTGGACTCTGTGCTCTTCCGTTCCAGTGAAACCAGTAGAAACCAGTAGAAACCAGTATTTCACCAATAAACAACACTTTGAACTATGAAATATATGAACCGTTGGTGAGCTTCAGCGGGGTGATGCCAGATAGGAGCCCAGGGGTTCACTTGGGCGGGGGCTGTCCGGGGCACACAGGACGAGGCTCTGACGTCATCACCCTCGCACATTTGTCATATGTTCACAAAAAACGATATATATGTTGAGACGTTTCTCGTTCTTAATGTAGACTATATTTAGGGTCGATATGTGTTGACCTTACTTTAAAATAGCAGATCTCTGTGACCGGATATCGTTTTTCTGCGTTAGTGAACGTGTGTCCCCCCCCAAGTTCCCATCCGCAAAAACACGTGGGTTTGCTCTCCTGGCTCCAAGATGGTGGATAGAATTCGAGCGATAGAACTACTAACAAAGCACTTATATACTAACAAAGCACTTATATACTAACAAAGCACTTATATACTAACAAAGCACTTATATACTAACAAAGCACTTATATACTAACAAAGGACTGGCTTACCTAAAGCCAGTTGAGTAGCACTTGAAATGTTTGGCTCTATGAAACTTTATGATTCTGTTTTCTTCAAGTTTGTATCTTGTTGGTAGAGGAGACATGAAGAAGAGGGGACACATGTTGATGTAGAAGAGACATGAAGAAGAGGGGACACATGTTGATGAAGAAGAGACGTGAGAAGAGGGGACACATGTTGATGAAGAAGAGACATGAAGAAGAGGGGACACATGTTGATGTAGAAGAGACATGAAGAAGAGGGGACACATGTTGATGTTGAAGAGACATGAAGAAGAGGGGACACATGTTGATGAAGAAGAGACGTGGAGAAGAGGGGACACATGTTGATGTAGAAGAGACATGAAGAAGAGGGGACACATGTTGATGAAGAAGAGACGTGGAGAAGAGGGGACACATGTTGATGTTGAAGAGACATGAAGAAGAAGGGACACATGTTGATGAAGAAGAGACGTGGAGAAGAGGGGACACATGTTGATGTAGAAGTGACATGAAGAAGAGGGGACACATGTTGATGTAGAAGAGACATGAAGGAGAGGGGACACATGTTGATGTAGAAGAGACATGAAGAAGAGGGGACACATGTTGATGAAGAAGAGACGTGGAGAAGAGGGGACACATGTTGATGTAGAAGAGACATGAAGAAGAGGGGACACATGTTGATGTAGAAGAGACATGAAGAAGAGGGGACACATGTTGATGAAGAAGAGACGTGGAGAAGAGGGGACACATGTTGATGTAGAAGAGACATGAAGAAGAGGGGACACATGTTGATGAAGAAGAGACGTGGAGAAGAGGGGACACATGTTGATGTTGAAGAGACATGAAGAAGAAGGGACACATGTTGATGAAGAAGAGACGTGGAGAAGAGGGGACACATGTTGATGTAGAAGTGACATGAAGAAGAGGGGACACATGTTGATGTAGAAGAGACATGAAGAAGAGGGGACACATGTTGATGTAGAGGAGACATGAAGGAGAGGGGACACATGTTGATGTAGAAGAGACATGAAGAAGAGGGGACACATGTTGATGAAGAAGAGACGTGGAGAAGAGGGGACACATGTTGATGTAGAAGAGACATGAAGAAGAGGGGACACATGTTGATGTAGAAGAGACATGAAGAAGAGGGGACACATGTTGATGTAGAAGAGACATGGAGAAGAGGGGACACATGTTGATGTAGAAGAGACATGGAGAAGAGGGGACACATGTTGATGTAGAAGAGACGTGAAGAAGAGGGGACACATGTTGATGTAGAGGAGACGTGAAGAAGAGGGGACACATGTTGATGTAGAGGAGACGTGAAGAAGAGGGGACACATGTTGATGTAGAAGAGGATAACTCCCAGATGGAGGACGCACTGTCCTCGCAGACATCTCCATAGGCTGGACGGATATTATGCGAGTATTAATTATCCCTGCTGTCTCCTGTGTTGATGTTTTATTAAAGCTCGTCCTCTTTACAGGTGATAAACATCGATTATAAAAACAGACGAAGGCTCGTACGAACAATCTGATGAATAAGTGATGAAGACGAGTTGAAACAGACTCTCTTCATCTCGTTATCTTTTATTCATCAGAGAGAAGAAGAAGGAGAGGCTCGAACATGACATTAAGTATTGATTGGTAATTAACCATTTTAATTATGTATCAATAGTTTGTCTGCTGCTGTTTGACTGTTCCCTTTGAACAGTGTGTGTGTGTGTGTGTGTGCGTGTGTGTGTGTGTGTGCGTGTGTGTGTGTGTGTGTGTGTGTGTCACCCTCTGATCAGTGACATAAGACCAATTACCCATGATTCCCTGCGGCTGCACTTAATGACTTTCACCTTTTTAAAATACCTCCTCTGATTTCCTTCCTCCTTCCTTGCCTCCTTTCCTTCCCTCCTCCTCCCTTATTCTTTTTCAACTATCCCCATCACCTCTTCCTCCTTTTTCTCTTATCCCTCTTTCGCTTCCTTGACACCTCCTTTTACCCTCCTCGTCTTCCTGATGTCCTTCCTCCTCCCTTCACTCTTCTTCTTCTTCTTCTTCTTCTTCTTCTTCTTCTTCTTCTTCTTCTTCTTCTTCTTCTTCTTCTTCTTCTTCTTCCTCTTCTTCTTCTTCTTCTTCTTCTATCCCCATCTTTCCTTCCTCCTATCCCTCTTTCGCTTCCTTATCTCCTCTGACCTTCCTCTCGTCGTCTCTTCTTCACTTTCCTTACTTCCTCTCTTCTTTCGTGTCCTCTCTTTTATTTCATTCTTTCCTACTTCTCTTCCCGCCTTTTTTTATCTTCCTCTCATCCTTTCCTCATTTCCTATGCTCCCCTCCTTTCCTTCCCCCTTTATTCCCATCTCTCCTATTTATTACCTTTATTCAAAAAACATATATAGACTAATCTGAGTAAACAACTACTCCAAATTCTTCTACGATAAGGTTCGGTAAGCGATCGATGATCAACCAATCACATACAAAGGGGGCGGGGTTTAGCTCCTATGAATTAAATTAAATTCAATAGCTTTATTAGCATGACCATAGCGACATAGAGTATTGCTAAAGCCCTGTATAGTTGCAACGTCTATACACAAATACATGTATCACTCACCACGACACCGGTCAGTTTCGGTAAGCGATCGACCACCAACAATCATGTTAAAAAGGGGGCGGGGTTTAGCTCCTGTCACTCACCAGGACTCGCTGTTCTCCGGTGAGTTTCGGTAAGCGATCGACCACCAACAATCATGTTAAAAAGGGGGCGGGGTTTAGCTCCTGTCACTCACCAGGACTCGCTGTTCTCCGGTGAGTTTCGGTAAGCGATCGACCACCAACAATCATGTTAAAAAGGGGGCGGGGTTTAGCTCCTGTCACTCACCAGGACTCGCTGTTCTCCGGTGAGATCCGGCGAATCACAGAGCAGCTGGTTCTCGGACACCGTCAGCAGACAGGGAGTCTCTCCAATCAGGACCGTGTAATTCAGACGGTTGTTCCCGGGGGCCGGCGGGATCAGGTTCTTACCCTGGAGACGGAGAAACGGGGAATACATATCACAGTTTGACTTTAACGGTCTCCTATTATACTGTTTTTCATCAATGTATCACGGGTCTCAGATATATACAGAGCCTGTCTCTGATTGGCCGAAACACCAAACAGATCATTGCAGCATTACCCATAATCCCCTCTGTTTCAGCCCTGTTTCCAAAGTGCTGATTCTCTGTCGGTTGGTTGGTATTTAACAACAGGGGGTGTTATAGAGTAAATAAATATCGCAGTTTCCCTCAGATGTCGACCCCTCTTCCTGTGCGTATTTCCTCACCTTGAGGATGATGGGTGACCCCGGTTTGACCTCCAGGATCCCAGCGGTCCCCAGGGGGTCAAAGGTCGGGTTGGGGTAGTGAGTGAAGGGCGTGGAGTTCAGGACGAGCAGAGCGGACACCTGGAATATAAACATCACATCAGAATACTTGTACTGCACATCTGACTCCTTCCACGGGGTGGTGAACGCTGGTGAGCGATGTGTTTTTGAAGTTGCTACGGTTACGCCATCTGCAAAGAGTATGTTTAAAGAGAAGGGATTTTATTATGTTCAATTATCATGTTGTGTGTTGTTGAGAGTTCATGTCTTTTGTTGTGTGTGTATGCACGTACGAATTGTTTTGCTCGCCTTTAAAATGACGGCTGAATACCAACATGAAGTCGTGATAGCTGTACTTGAGACATCTTCATTTCTCATATCTATGGAGGCGAGTTTATTCACACAGCACCTTCCACACGAGGCAAAGTGCTCTACACACATGAAAGCCATTAAGAGCATTGAGAAATAGTGCAGCAGAAATCCAGACACATTGGGGAACACTTAAACATCTCAACAAGTGTGTGTGTGTGCGTGTGTGTGTGTGTGTGTGTGCGTGTGTTAGTTTGGGAAGGAGGCATGTGAGAGGGGGGAGGGGAGGTTTGGTGAGTGTAAAATGAGTGGGGGTTAAGTATTAATTGGTACCATCTCATTTAAGTAAAATGTTGTGAATGTAATGTCATTTTATATACATTTATAAAAAAAGAAAATTAAAAAAAAGAAATAGTGTTAGTGTTATTATTATTATTATTTTATTATTATTATTATTATTATTATTATTATTATTATTATTATTATTATTGTTATTATTATTATTATTATTATGATTATTATTATTATTATTATTATTATTATGATTATTATTATTATTATTATTATGATTATTATTATTATTATTATTATTATGATTATTATTATTATTATTATTATAAAATGGCATTTAAAAAAAAACAGGTTTATATTCATACATTCTCAACAAAAGACCTCACCCTCGTGTGTCTGTCTGTGTGTGTGTGTCTGTCTGTCTGTGTGTGTGTGTGTGTGTGTGTGTGTGTGTGTGTGTGTGTCTGTGTGTGTGTGTGTGTGTCTGTGTGTGTGTGTGTGTGTGTGAGTCTATGTGTGTGTGTCTGTGTGTGTGTCTGTGTGTGTGAGTCTGTGTGTGTCTGTGTTTGTTTGTTTGTGTGTGTGTGTGTGTGTCTGTGTGTGTCTGTGTGTGTCTGTGTGTGTCTGTGTTTGTGTGTGTGTGTGTGTGTGTCTGTCTGTGTCTGTGTGTCTGTGTGTGTGTGTGTGTGTCTGTCTGTGTGTGTCTGTGTGTGTCTGTGTGTGTGTGTGTGTGTGTGTGTGTGTGTCTGTGTGTGTGTGTGTGTGTGTCTGTGTGTGTGTGTGTGTGTGTGTGTCTGTCTGTGTGTGTCTGTGTGTGTCTGTGTGTGTCTGTGTGTGTGTGTGTCTGTCTGTGTGTGTCTGTGTGTGTGTTGTGTCTGTCTGTGTGTGTGTGTGTGTGTGTGTGTGTGTGTGTGTGTCTGTGTGTGTGTGTGTGTGTGTGTGTGTGTGTCTGTGTGTGTGTGTTACCTGGTCGAAGATGAACCCGAACTCGTCTGGCCGCAGCGGCCCCTCTGGCGGGTTGGGTTTACCGTAGATTAGACCGGGAGCCAAACACGTCATGGTGCTGTCGTTCACCACGGTGCAGAACTACAGGAGAGAGGGATTATACTTCAGTTATGCTTTTATATTTTCTTTAGGAGTTATTAAACTTCAAGACCGCATGTTGGGAAGCTCTGAGCGTTAACTTTTCTAGAAGGTTTGTCTTACGTTGTTGGTTTCCACTCCGCCGTACTTGGCTCTGACTTTGGGCTCCTGGATGGTCCTCAGGTTGGTTCCTGTCACTGTTATCACTGTACTGCCACTGTGCACACACACACACACACACACACACACACACACACACGCGTAAATTGTTGTTAATTATTATTCTCAATTTCTTGGTTTAATAATTTTTTGCGCTGATTTTATTTATCATATCGTCCTTTTTTTAAATACACATTTTTTTTATTAATTTATACTATATATATATATATATATATATTACAAAAAAGTATGTACAACAATCTATAACTAGTATATTGGCAGCAGTGTTTACTTGAGGATGCTCCAGTTGGGCTCGATGCCGCTGACGGTCGGGTCCTCGGTGTAGACGTATTTGATCTCAGAGCTCGTCACCTCGGCCCTGTCAATCATCAGCCGGATGGGGGCGGGGCCAGAGCCCAGCAGGGAGGCGGGAGTTATGCAGATTATTTCCCGATTGGTCCGTCTGTAAGAGAGAGAAGATCAGTGATTGGTCAGTGTTGAATTCAAACCGTACTGTATGGAGTGGTGTAGGAAATGAGTCAGCATGTAGACACTTCCTTCCAGGGAGACGCTGCCTTCAGGGTCCGGCAAAAAAAAATTCAAAGGTCTCCTATTATACTCTTTTTCAACAATATATTACAGGCAGAGGTTGCGCTAGACTTTTTCGCTGCCCGTCATTTTGACGGACAGGATCGTAAAATTTCCGTCAAAATCCATTA
>CM070476.1:40886488-40913988 GCA_036324585.1 Champsocephalus esox | reverse complement strand
AAATCTAACGTTAAAAAAAAGAAATTCTGACTTAAAAAAAGAAAATTCTGACTTATTTTTGTACGCGAGGACATCAGTGCTGGTTGGATTCCCACCTTGGTGATGCGCGGGTGGCTGCAGCGCAGGTTGTGTCGGCCGTGGTGCATCCAGTTCTGCTCGGAGGCGGGGCAATGCTGCCGGAGGAGGCACTTCCTGCTATCCGTGCACCAGCCACACTCAAAGGAGGGCGGGGCCTTCAGACACTGACCACAGCTGGAGCGCTGGGCCTCACACTTATACAGCAGCGCTGAGGAAACAAGGGAAATATACAAGATTCAAATCTGTTCTGGAGAGAACGTTTGGACACATGCAGAAAAACATACGAAGGGCTGGGCCCCCCAGGTATACTGCCTTATAGGTTAAGTTATAAGTTATCAAAATCACTCAAATGTAGGTCACTGTGCTTGAATGCTTAACAGCCTTCATCCCAGCTCTCACTTAATAATAATGAAAATAATGCATAGGATTTGCTCAAAGACGCTTGGCATCAAATCAGAACAGAAAGAAAACACACACGCCTGAGAGTGATTATAATAAGAGGAACTATGAAGGGGAGATTTCGAGTTTATTAGGCAAATACGTCATTGGGCTTTTCTATCAACTTCCATTCGTTAGAAAATGTTTTCAACTTTAAATGAATGAATTCGAAAATGAGGCTTATTAATACTGCTGTGTAATCTAAGCTTACATTTAAATGTCATTATTAAATATACCAACAAATATATATATTTCAAATAAAGTTCTAATTTATTAAGTAGAGTAAATATTATTTGTGTATTTCATGCGTTATGAGGGAAATATATTTTATCTTACCGATTATTCAATGATTCAAGGAAATATATATCGTTTTTTATTTACGTATAATTGAACATTGTTATTTCGTTGTGTCGCCCGATGATGAGTTTTTCTTGTACCTTTCATAGACACGGGCTTATCGATGAAGAAGTCTCCGTCCCAGACGATGGAGAAATCCACCGGCAGGTCCCCGGCCTCGTCGCCTTCATACCAATACTACAGAGACAGAGAGAAAGACCATTCATATCATTCGACGCTTTTCTAATTGGGAAGTGCTCGTTAAGACCAGGCAGTCGAGACACATGCTAATTAAAATAGCAGAGTATATGAGGAGCTAAAACTATATCAGGTAATAGATTCTAATGTATAAAAACACACCAATATCCACACTCAATATGTGTGTTCGGTGTTCGGAGTGTTTTTACACTGTAGTGGTGCTCGTTGGACGTCAGCGTCTGAGTAACCCATTGAGGTCTAAAGACTGGTCGTACCGTACGTTCAGGGCTGACAGAGAACGGCTATTTCTGTACAGCGTATAATGAAGAAGAAAAAAACAGATTATAAAGGAAAAACTCTGCTTTAAAGAAAAACTGATGGAAAACGCACGCACACAGACACACACACAGTGGTGTTGTCATGGTGCCTGAAGATATCCATGGTAACCAACCAAAAGCAGTGAGAGAAACGACATAATGGATTTAGAGGAACCTGATCTACCTGCATGTCTCTGAGTGTCTAAACAGTGGGGTGTTAATGGAAGAAGGAATATAACTGTGTGTGTGTGTGTGTGTGTGTGTGTGTGTGTGTGTGTGTGTGTGTGTGTGGAATGCACAATAAAGCTCATCTCCATACACTGTTGAAAAGAAAGAGAAAGGTTGCACCCTGAATATATCACCTAGACTCGAATGGCACCAGATAGTGGGACACACACACACACACACACACACACACACACACACACACACACACACACACACACACACACACACACACACACACACACACACACTGTATAGTTGCGTTTTCTGAAAAATTGGAAATCGATGTGTCTACTCGTAATGACTCCAGTCTGCTCATTTCATTAACTTACCGCACACACACACTTTCAAAAACATACACTTCTAAACACACACATTCACACACACAGATTAATTAAGAGGTGACTTCATCACCTTACTACAGCAGAAACTGTAACATTCTATAGTACCACATCAGAGGACTGAGTCTACTGCGCGCACACACACACACACAACACCACACCACACACTCACACAAAATTAACAGATTTCATTAAGTCAGAGCGGCTTCAGTTCTATATTCCTTACTCAGCAAAAAATACATCTAGCCCGAGTTTTACTGCTTTTCAGTTCACACACACACACACACACACACACACACACACACACACACACACACACACACACACACACACACACACACACACACACACACACACACACACACACACACACACACAGCTGTAATTATTTAGGCGTTGATATTAACATGATCTTTTCTGCAGAGCTGCAAGAATGACCACATTTTTCATAAACCGGTGAGTGTGTGTGTGTGTGTGTGTGTGAGCGATGACCATACGACTGAAATATGTTGAATACCCCATCCAATCTAGAGAGAGATGTGTGTGTGTGTGTCTAATGCTCTGATTTTCCATTAAAAGAAGCCAGCTGAGCCCAACAGAGCGACATCATAAGTCAGGCTGCCACACGCACACACACACGCACGCACGCACGCGCACACACACACACACCACACACACACACACCACACAGATGACAATCAGAGCTGATGCTGGTGAACGGCCCTTATCTGTGACAGAGCTCTCCTGAACGTCGCTCAGAGAGTACTCAAGTACTTTGAAGGTTTGTTGTAAACATTGTTCATAACATGCAGAACATAATTTGTGAACAAAGTCTGACCAATTCCCTGAAACATGTCTCAAACAATATCCAGAGATGAGATATATAAGAGTTCCTAAAATATTCTTGAAAAAAGATTACAAAAATGTCTGAAAGCGTTAAATGTATTCAAAATGTACAGATTTTTTTTTAAAAATATCAGATCACTATGTGAGAAATGTCCATAAGAATATATAAAACAATTCATAAAAAACGACAAATATGAAATACACAAATGAGGTAAAAGCAGAAGTAAAAAACGCTGAAAGAAATGTGGAAAATATCAACAAAAAGTCCTAAAATGGGTGAACTGTGTCTGAAGAATGTCTGATATACCTCACTCGCGCATAAAGCTTCCTGAATTTCCAACCTGCTGAGATGTGATGGTTTAATCTGCGTCATGTGTCCCTTCGCTTATTATTCGGTGTAGTTCCTGGGAAATATCTTCCTCCCTGGGACGATAACATTAACATCTCTCCTCTCATTTTATTTCCTCGTTTTTCATCGTGTGTGTGTGTGTGTGTGTGTGTGTGTGTGTGTGTCTGGTTTTTCCTGCAGTCTGCGTCTCCTGCTGGGTCTTAATGTCACCGAGCTGGTGGACACTGTTGGAGTGTGTGTGTTCGTGTGAAGTGTGTGTGTGTGGATCTGTCGTCCCCATGGTAACCCCTGTCTGGTCGCTAGGCCGGTCGCTATGGGGTCAGAGGTGCCTGGCAACAGCAGCAATTGCTCTGTGTGTGTGTGTGTGTGTGTGTGTGTGTGTGTTGTTTTAGAATTGATTTTAAAGTAGAACTGCTTTTTCTAAAGAAGGAAATATAGATTGAAGGGTCTTATAACACCAAAATGAGTTAGCATTTTGGCACTTCCTGTTCCCTCGTCTCATAATCAATGATTTTCTTCACCACGTTTTATGGTCTTGGAAGCATAAATGCTATCTCCAAAAGTTAAAAGCAAATGTTGGGCTATAAAGGAACTACAGCGCGGTCACATGACTTCACGTCACCACCGCTAAGCTAAAGGTGGCTAATGTTGGGCTATAAAGGAACTACAGCACGGTCACATGACTTCACGTCACCACCGCTAAGCTAAAGGTGGCTAATGTTGGGCTAAAAAGGAACTACAGCACGGTCACATGACTTCACGTCACCACCGCTAAGCTAAAGGTGGCTAATGTTGGGCTATAAAGGAACTACAGCACGGTCACATGACTTCACGTCACCACCGCTAAACTAAAGGAGGCTAATGTTGGGCTATAAAGGAACTACAGCACGGTCACATGACTTCACGTCACCACCGCTAAGCTAAAGGTGGCTAATGTTGGGCTATAAAGGAACTACAGCACGGTCACATGACTTCACGTCACCACCGCTAAGCTAAAGGTGGCTAATGTTGGGCTATAAAGGAACTACAGCACGGTCACATGACTTCACGTCACCACCGCTAAGCTAAAGGAGGCTAATGTTGGGCTATAAAGGAACTACAGCACGGTCACATGACTCACGTCACCACCGCTAAGCTAAAGGTGGCTAATGTTGGGCTATAAAGGAACTACAGCACGGTCACATGACTTCACGTCACCACCGCTAAGCTAAAGGAGGCTAATGTTGGGCTATAAAGGAACTACAGCACGGTCACATGACTTCACGTCACCACCGCTAAGCTAAAGGTGGCTAACGTTGGGCTATAAAGGAACTACAGCACGGTCACATGACTTCACGTCACCACCGCTAAACTAAAGGCGTGTGATGTTGGGATATAAAGGAAGGTGACCAGATTTTCCAAATTAAAACCGGGGACATTTTGAGTTTTGCGGTCAAAATCTCATTAACATATCCAATTTTCTTCACTGTTAAAGAAAAAAGGGGGACAATTCTGGTTCAATGTAATTCGAACATTTTAACCGTTGGATACAAACAGAGGGACGATAGCTCACATATGAGACTTCAGGGGTCTTTCATTTTGAAACTGCACATCAGATTGTCCAGATTCTCTCCGAGTGACTAGATGGGGTGTCCTGCTATCACCCTGAAGTAGATGAAGAAATGATTATAAGTATAATGATTAAAAAGAGCATTGAGATTCTCAATGACTGGATGACTCAGAACTTTCTCCAATTGAACAAACAAAAAACTGAGATCATCGTTTTTGGAGCAAAGAAGGAGCTTCAGTCGGCAGACTACAAAGTAACTCACAAAGCAAGCTAGGTGTAGTGACTCAGACCTGGATTGCAACAGCCACATTACAATAGTTATTAAGTATGCATATATCACCTGAAGAATATATCAAGGATTAAAAGACTAATGTCACGGTAGGATTTAGAAAAGCTTCTCCATGCTTTTATTTTCAGTAGATTCGACTACTGCAATAGTGTCTTCACAGGGCTCACTAAAACATCCATCAGAACGCCGCTGCTCGAGTCCTCACTGACACTAAAAGAGTGGATCACATCAGTCCGGTTCTGAAGTCTTTACACTGGCTTCCAGTCGGCCAAAGAATTGATTTTAAAGTACTATTGCTAGTGTTAGGGAATAATTAGCTTAGGCATTCAACCTTCGACCCAGTTCATCATGTTCTCCTCTCACTGTCTCCTTCCCTGTGGCCTAGGTCTACGGCCTTGGGTGTTGCTGCTATCTCTCTTAAGGAGGAGCAGCTTGGGCGCATTGTCGTTGCCAGTCTGTGACCGAGCACAAGCCGCCATGAGGTAGTTCGCTGTTCAGGGACGAAGGCTCCCTGGCGCTCAGTCTTTTCTACGGACGAGAGATCTAGTTAGATTCAGGGTCCATATTTGTTTGGTCTCTCTGATGAAGAGAGACCAAACACTCCAGTACAGGCGTACGGACCTCGGCGCAAACGCCTCGGTCCTGCCGCAGTACTGTCGTACCAATAATGACGTTCAAGAACGGCTTCAAGTGTATGATTGCGATTATATAACACAAACTATCATTGTAATCAACAATATCGTAAAATAATTTCATAATGTGGGCTAATTTGCTCCCAAACCTACGCTTTCTGCTTGAGTTAATCTCCGTCAGAAAGTAGTTCCTAGAAAGTAGTTCTAGCTTTCCTCCAGTGGCCGTTTCATGGCGTGTCCCGGACCGGCAGAAAGCGCGTTGCTCCACATCTTTCTGTCTGTGTCCATGTCCAACCATTCATCAATACTGAGGCCCCCCAACAAATCAAAGTTAACTTTAAAATCTGACATTTTGTAACTACGGATTTCCAACGAGAGACAATGTATAACAGTGTAACGGCTGTGTGTCGCTAAACGTCGCTATGGAAACCACACGATGTAGGCTCATGGAAGTAGTTTCGGTAGTGGCTAGTGGCGTGTGGAGGCCACTGGATACTTTGTGATTGGGCACGTTCTATTTGATCGTTGTTTGATCGTGGAATCAAACACGCCTATTGACCAATCAGAGAGCTTGCTCAAACCTACGTGTTATAGAATGTTGATTATTACACTCCGAACTAGTTAAAACCTCGAGCTGCAGAAAGAGGTCTTCAGAGTTGGTTTTGGCAACCGTCGTGTCAACTCGTGACGCTCCACCTGTCTCGTCAACTCTCCGGCCGTAACTCCACATCGACCGTCAGTGTTTGCCCTCAGAGCTCCAGCTCTCCTCGCCTCTCTGAGTCCTGACTCCATCAGAGCTCCAGCTCTCCTCGCGCCTCTCTGAGTCCTGACTCCCCATCGCTGCAGAACTTTCCCTTACAGCTAGCTTTTAAATCACTAAACGGTTTAGGATCAAAGTATATTAATGATCTCCTACATCATTTCGAACCATCCAGGAGTCTCGGGTCTGCTCTCGGTTCAGAGTAACAACTCCGTATGTATTCTGTTTATCTTATCATCGTTGCTTTTTAATGCCTGTTGTAAAATGCCATGATAGTATTTATTCTTAACATTTTGTAAAGCACTTTGAAGTGTCGCAACGTGCTATACACATACACTTGCCTTGCCTTCAGATTCCCCAGAGTGTACTGCATTGCTTGGTTTATGAATACATTTAAAAACAAATGTAATTGGGAAACACTAACTTGATTTCAGGCTGAACCTCATTTCAAATCATGCTTCATGAAGACTGTAACTTGTTTAACTTTTGCTCATTAAATACGTCTATTTCTGATGAGATGATTGTCTTTGCAGATCTCTCAATGAGAAGAGACAAAAGCAGACTTCCCGGTGAAACCAAGTGAGCGCACGGAGCTCTGAGAAACCTTCACAAACGAGGCGTGCTTAAAGGAAATGAAAAAACGTAAAGAAACCTCAAGGACAGCCAGCGCCGGTCTGAAATAGACTCCGGGATAATTGGACTCCGTTCAAAATGTGACCGCCCTGAACAGACAAAAAGCACTGGATGACGAAATAATATTAAACCTATTTATACCAATGTCTTGTTTATGTATCTTTTCAATCGGGAATATGAGCCTTTGTGGAGTGGATGATGGATGAAGGGAACAGGAAGGACGTGGACATGTTATGAGTGGAACTATAGATATGATGGGGAAAGTGGAATAAAGATGGAGGGAAAAATAATGGACATTAAAAAGGGAGGAGGGGAAAGTGGAGGAAACATGAGAGCATTTACCATCGTCTGCCTGTTCACATTACGCTTTCATCTACCAGCTCTCCGCTTCCACATGTCATCACACGACCATCCATCTGAGGCACAGCGGCTAACGTCCACGAAACACACCCAGGAAAAAACAATTCAGCATTTCCTATACGAGCCTGTTGTTTGTGTTTACATTAAAAACTTGAGATCCGGCATATTTAAAAGCACAGTGTGTTATTTATGCTGCGTTGCGTCCCTAACTACAGCATTGTTGTCATGGGATGCTGTCAGTTAGCATCTCCCGGGGGCCTCAACAACAATCCAATGGGATGTCTCTATTGGATTTTGGAATATCGCGGAAAATAAGACCTGTAGTAAACTCATATTTATAATAATAATAGTTTGGATTTATATAGCGCCTTCCGTGGGACCCAAGGTCGCTTTACAAGCAGACAGTCAGACAAAACAGCAAATAGATTAGGGGCCAAAGGCCTCAGTGAACAGATGGGACTTGAGGGCCCTTTTGAAGGCGTCAGGCGTGGGGATGTTGCGGATCTCCTCAGGGCTCCAGAGGGTGGGGGCTGCCACGCTGAAGGCCCTGTCCCCGAAGGTTCGCGTGGGGCATGTGGGCGGAGGAGGTCCGATAAGTGCTGGGGGGGCTTGTAGGTGAGGAGGAGGACTTTGTAGGTTATGCAGGACTTGACCGGCAGCCGGTGGAGGTGGATGAGGGGGGGAGGGATGTGCTGCCACGGCTTTGTATGTGTGAGGACCCGAGCAGCACAGTTTTGAACATACTGTCCAGGGTTTGGTTGGGGACCAAAAAAGCATGGACGAGGGCTTCTGCAACTGACTCCGATAGTGTCGGTCGGAGTCTGGAAATGTTCCTTAGATGAAACGTAACTTTAGTTTACCATGACAATCTCCACCCGTTGACACGAATAGGAGGTTGTTAATGGCGGCATGGAAGAATAAATGAAATAAGTTGCAGATTTGTTTTGGCTTGAAAATTGCTGGAAACCTTCGGAAGCACACGACTCGGATGACGGCTATAACGGTACGTCCACACGGCAGCTTTTCAAAGATCTTGAACATCTTGGAGCTGGGCGTGTCTGACGGCTTGGGGATTTTTTGCGAGCAACGCGACCAACAACCAATCACATGAATGTCCCGCCCCCGACATACAAAGCAAAAAACCCCGGGGATTTTATGCGAGCAATATATATATATATATATATAAACTCCCCAAACAGGCGAAAACCTACCAGTTCCCCCGCTGCCTCTGCCACCTCCCTCCATGCCTGGTTCCTCCGGTTTGTTTCCCGTTAATAGTTCTGGTCGTAAAGAACCGGGTGATTTGCTACCGTAATTTCTCGTCTGGAATATGAGGAAATGAACTGCGGTCTGGCTCTCCCTGCTTACACGCGGTTTGATTGGCTCGCGCTTCTACTGTCAGATTTGCATAAACGTGTTTGATTGGCTGGCGCTTCCAGCTCAGCTTCAAAAGTTGAACATTGCTCAACTTTTGAATCCTGGAAATCCGGGAAATCTTCGCTTCGCTTCGCTCCCCACAATGCAGTTCGGCGAAAAGCGAGGCAAAGTGACGTTACCCCCATTCAAAGTCAATGGGCAGAGAAGCGGTGGAAGATTCGTCTAAAGCTGTGTGGACGTACCGTTACAAAGGTACAGTCGTTTTTTAGATATTTGTAAAGCAAAGGCGATGCTTATGTTATCTGTAATAATAAGCTTTACTTAGGAGCTGGTAAACTGTTTTTTAGTTGGACGGAGCCATGCTAGCTGTTTCCCCTCGCTCCCACTCATTATGCTAAGCTAAGCTAACACAATGCACAGATGCATATAATACAAGTGTTGCATTACTCCTTTAAGTACAGTGACACCACAGAGTGTCTTCATTACATTATTACAGTCTCTAAATGCCTTGTGCTAATTCAATCATCTCTGCATCCAATTATAAACTGCAAACCTGCTTAGGTCAGCGGGAAACACACTGCGCTTTTGAAGAAAAATGTGTGTGTGTGTTATTATCCTAAATGGCCAATTTCCTCCGGGAAGTATAACTTAATTAAATACAGTGTGTATGTGTGTGTGCGTGTGTGTGTGTGTGTGTGTGTGCGTGTGTGTGTGTGTGTGTGTATGCGTGTGTGTGTGCATGTGTGTGTGCGTGTGTGTGTGTGTGTGTGTGTGTGTGTGTGTGTGTGATATTCGAATCCCAGTCGGACATATCAATACTGGCTGTCCACCTGACGCATGGCCTTCAACCCCTGGAGGTCTCGGGGTCAAATGCATAACAGGTCACACACACACACGGTCACACCACACACACTGTCACACACACGGTCACACACACACACACACACACACACGGTCACACACACACACACCACACGTTGATGTGACACGTGATGGAAGTAGAAGTGATGTCATTCACTTTTTAACCGAGCTATTGCTAATGGTAGTGCTGCAGCCAGACTTTAACTTAACAAAGTGTTTTTAGGATTGATTTGAATATGTCTACTTGTTTAAAAGGCTCTTAAGGTTTTTGGACCGGCCTAAGTGATTAGTTATCTGTCATTATATCATTCTTCGCAGCCTCTGCTGTCCTTTTGTAACTACAAACTATCACATCAATTAAGAAGTTGGCAGCTCTCCACCAAAACAAAGGAGTTCCCTCCCAAAGGCTTTCCATTGAGATGCGAGATCTTTTTAAAACATTAAACTTACTCTCAATCTTCTTTGTATCGATAAAACGCCACGTGTGGAATAATACGTCCATGTAATCATGTGACTAGCGCCAAATGGAAATGGCAGGTTAAAAGCTAAAAGCTAATGTTGGGCTATAAAGGAAGTACAGCACGGTCACATGACTTCACGTCACCACCGCTAAGCTAAAGGCGGCTAATGTTGGGCTATAAAGGAACTACAGCACGGTCACATGACTTCACGTCACCACCGCTAAGCTAAAGGCGGCTAATGTTGGGCTATAAAGGAACTACAGCACGGTCACATGACTTCACGTCACCACAGCTAAGCTAAAGGCGGCTAATGTTGGGCTATAAAGGAACTACAGCACGGTCACATGACTTCACGACACCACCGCTAAGCTAAAGGCGGCTCATGTTGGGCTATAAAGGAACTACAGCACGGTCACATGACTTCACGTCACCACCGCTAAGCTAAAGGCGGCTAATGTTGGGCTATAAAGGAACAACAGCACGGTCACATGACTTCACGTCACCACCGCTAAGCTAAAGGCGGCTAATGTTGGGCTATAAAGGAACTACAGCACGGTCACATGACTTCACGTCACCATCGCTAAGCTAAAGGCGGCTCATGTTGGGCTATAAAGGAAGTACAGCACGGTCACATGACTTCACGTCACCACCGCTAAGCTAAAGGCGGCTAATGTTGGGCTATAAAGGAACTACAGCACGGTCACATGACTTCACGTCACCACCGCTAAGCTAAAGGCGGCTAATGTTGGGCTATAAAGGAACTACAGCACGGTCACATGACTTCACGTCACCACAGCTAAGCTAAAGGCGGCTAATGTTGGGCTATAAAGGAACTACAGCACGGTCACATGACTTCACGACACCACCGCTAAGCTAAAGGCGGCTCATGTTGGGCTATAAAGGAACTACAGCACGGTCACATGACTTCACGTCACCACCGCTAAGCTAAAGGCGGCTAATGTTGGGCTATAAAGGAACAACAGCACGGTCACATGACTTCACGTCACCACCGCTAAGCTAAAGGCGGCTAATGTTGGGCTATAAAGGAACTACAGCACGGTCACATGACTTCACGTCACCATCGCTAAGCTAAAGGCGGCTCATGTTGGGCTATAAAGGAACTACAGCACGGTCACATGACTTCACGTCACCACCGCTAAGCTAAAGGCGGCTCATGTTGGGCTATAAAGGAAGGTGACCAGATTTTCAAAATTAAAACCAGGGACATTTCGAGTTTTATTAGGTGTCACAAACAAACCATTCACTGTTTACGACTGAACAATAATTCTGATTGAATACCAAATATGGAGCTCCATAGTAGCTCTAATGAGGCAAACTGTCAGATTAAGGGGACATCATCTGGAGGCAACTTTCAACACACACACACACACACACACACACCTTCAGAACCCCTTAAAATAAACAAATAAACATTTCAAATCAAGCGCTTCCCACCAATATAGTCATTGTTCGTGTTTCAGGTGATCAGCCTGATGAGCCTCACCTGGGCTGTCCACATAAAAGGCCCACACCAACCCATACTGCCCTCTCACTCTTCTGTTGGACACGTCTTTGTTTCTGCACATTTCCCCACGCAACCATTACTGATGACTGACTTCCACGTTTATTAGGTTTCTTTGAAGTCCTTTGGTTTTGGTTATATCGTGAATAAATACGCTTTTTGTTACACTTAACTTGTCTGGTCTCCCATCTTTGTTGCAGCCTATGAGCCAGGCCGTAACCTATGAGACAGGCCGTAACCTATGAGACAGGCCGTAACCGTAACCTATGAGACAGGCCGTAACCTATGAGACAGGCCGTAACCTATGAGACAGGCCGTAACCTATGAGACAGGCCGTAACCTATGAGCCAGGCCGTAACCTATGAGACAGGCCGTAACCTATGAGACAGGCCGTAACCTATGAGACAGTCCGTAACCTATGAGACAGGCCGTAACCTATGAGACATGCCGTAACCTATGAGCCAGGCCGTAACCTATGAGACAGGCCGTAACCTATGAGCCAGGCCGTAACAGTAGTGCGTATACTGCTGGTACAATATATTATATCAGATTAAGGTGGCAGCATCTGGAGACAACCCCACTTATCAACACACGCCTTCGAGATCAACTGAGTGAGCATCCTCTATCAAAATCTAGCATTTCAAACTTCAACACAAGGGCATTCCTTCAAATAATGTCACCATTCAAACCACTTTTTCCCCTTTGTGCTACAGCCCTGTGCGACTGTTCTTAACTGCATTTTAACTCGTGACTTGTGCCAAATACAATTG
This sequence comes from Champsocephalus esox, assembly GCA_036324585.1. Taxonomy (NCBI): domain Eukaryota; kingdom Metazoa; phylum Chordata; class Actinopteri; order Perciformes; family Channichthyidae; genus Champsocephalus; species Champsocephalus esox. Next base: position 40,901,646 of record CM070476.1, on the reverse strand, counting down.
TATATTTTTGATAACTTGAAACCGCGTCTCCTGCTTAGTATTCGAACCTATGTGTCCTCTCTATAACTGAAAGAAGTGTTCATATTTCCTTGGGTGAAACTCCCAAGGTGGCGTTGTCAAAATTGTGAATGGTGTAATGAAACCAACTTTAACAAATACATTCACCTATCCTCCTCTCCGGCGACTGCCACAAACTGTCTGTCGTCCAGCTGAGAGATACTGACATTGCTTCCACTTCAAATACTACAGTCTGCAGCAGATTCAACTACTAATACAACTACTGCTGCCAGTACGGCAACTGCTTGTAGTGTTTAGTATACTGCTGGTACTACAATATATTAAACTCTTGAGGACAAGAGAGAGAAGACAGACACAAAGAAAGACTTCCAACACTTTAAGTATTCCGGTTATTGCCAATACCACGCACACAGAAAAAGATAGCCAAACCACAGAAATCCCCATATTCATTGCCCTTTTAAAAAATAATAATAATACATGATACTTATATAGCAGTTTTCTAAAAACCCAAAGACGCTTTGACAGAGAATAAAACAAAAAATGAAGAAAAATACATAAAGAGACGCAGTGCATGCTGGGTAGTGTAGTCTCACCGAGGTGTTCTGGCACTGGATGCAGGAGGAGTTGAAGCGGACCGCGGGGATGCGCTGTGTTTTCCCCTGGATGCTGAACACACACTCGTAGTTCTTCTGACCCGACTGGGGCTGAGGGAGGTTACGAGCTCGCAACGTGATTGGTCGAATCATCCCGGCCGGGACCAGGATGTCAGAGGTCGGGAGGATCTGAGGGCAGCCCTGCAGAGAGAGAGAGAAACACATACTGTGAGGAAGTTTCACCGTAGAGGGTGGTGGAAAATACTGAGTGTCCTCGTCCAGCATGAGAGTAGCATGCTAACAGAGGTATCCCAACTGTAGCTGTGAACATGACAGGATGTGTGATGACCTGGAAGAGCATCAGGACTGCTTTGAGGCAGATGATAGCTATGTGTGAACATGATGACTCAGCCTCTATGGAGAGAGACATCAAGCATGCTCATCTCTGACGTGGAGCTAATCTGAAGTAAACATTGAATACTGCTTTCTACTCCTCCATCTTGTGACTGTGTGACTCCCTCTCTTGGATATCAGCATGTGAAGGACACTGTTCAGAAACTAGTTGATGCTCTGTATGTGATGACTACTTCCATTCTGGAGAGGATCCCAGATACATGGATCCTGAGGTTGAAGCACCTCAGAATTTTGAGGTGAATTTTGAGATACTGCCGTGATGAAACCCCACATCATGGATCATCAAGGATCCTCTCTGAAACAGTCTGGAGCTCAAAGGCTTTCTCTCTTGCCGGTTACACCACAAGGTGAGTTCCTTTCTACTTCCTGCTTCTTCACACACATGCTCTCCAGTACAGGTTAGCTCCGAGTGTTAGCGATGCTAATGTAAACACCGACCATATTACGTCCAAAACAGTCGGGCCATTGTTTCTGATTGCAACGTTTCTGATTGGGCCGTGGGTCCACATTTCAGATATTACGTCATATCGGACGCTAATCTGGATCAGCTCCGTTGTTCCCCGGTTTTTAGAGATTTGGGTACGGAGGAAAAGAGAGAGGGTTTCATTTCCTGACGCTACGTGAGTTCCCCGACTCACCGGGGACACATGGTGATGTAGAGAAGACATCACCAAGTGCATTTTGCTTGATAGGTCCTCTTTAAGTTGCAACCATATTGTTTTTTTGCAGACTCGTACCAGTTTTAAATGACTGAATATATTGTGAACCTAACCTAAAGTTGCACATATACTGAATACAATCATATGTATACAAATAAATAGATACATACAATTTAAAAATGCAATCCTTGTGCATGTTCATTTGAAAAATAATGAGTAAAGCAAAATACACTTAAAATAATAAAATGTAAGAATACAAAAAAAGGGATTTGTCAAATTAATGAATTTCCTTTTCAATTATTTCATTAATTTCTTTTTACAAAGGCAGCTAAAGTCCTCCATGAAGGAATCGTGGAAAACATTAAAAATAAATACAAGATACTATAAAACCCTGTAAAGCAAATATAAAGTGGAACAGGTCCGTCGATGACATACAAGATGCTATCATCCGCATATAAACAAACCAGTGACCCGTAAGCGTCACGCAGAGACATTTCATCCATTGGTCGGATTCATTATTGATTAGACGGCCTTTAGCTGGAGCCGCGTCAGAAATTATTAATCGGCTTTTTTTGTTCCTACTGTTAGCCCCTGTTTAAATGACCAGTCAGTCCGTTTGGAGTGACAGCAGCATGCATTTAAAAACACGCGTATTAATTAATAAATGGTAAAAGACACATTTAAGATTATATTAACATATATTTGTTATTGGAAAGTCTGGATTATTACGAATATATTGTTGACGTTTTTGAAAATCCCATTGTCTGTGTACTCTGTCAAACTGTAACAAAGCCGACAAAGGTGTGTGTGTGTGTGTGTTTGTGTTGAGTAATGGACAGCTGGTGAAAGATCCAAACTTCCTGAGGCTGCTGGAAACACACGCACGCACGCACCACGCACGCACGCACGCACGCACGCACGCACGCACGCACGCACGCACGCACGCACGCACGCACGCACGCACGCACGCACGCACGCACGCACGCACACACACACACACACACACACACACACACACACACACACACACACACACACACACACACACACACACACACACACACACACAGTCTGACTGCGTCGCTCAGTGGGGTGAAACCTTTATTAACAAGTGTCACCACGGTAATTAATTGCCTTGTGACTGACAGGAAGACCATTAGCTCCACAGGAAGTGGACTAGAGCACAGCGGACGCCAGCAGCGACTGTGGAGAGTGTGTGTGTGTGTGTGTGTGTGTGTGTGTGTGTGTGTGTGTGGGATAAAGGCCTACTGTGGCTGTGAGTCTTTCAGCAAATGTTCGCCATTAATCCGAACACTCAGCTCACCTTTCTGACGGCCGCCGAAGTGAAACCAGGAGACGGGATTTATTTAAAGTAAGACTGAGGAAGAGGCGATGTGTTCAGAGCCATTAGGAACGCGTTGGTTAAACTCCGTCTGACGAGAAACGGGTTTCACTCAAGGAGATATCCATGTGTTTGTAACTTCCTGTATTTTGAGTAAAGTTGTCGTGGGGGAAACACAACGACACCTTTCTTGGTTATTTCTCCCCACGTATCACATCGTGGAATGAAACGACCTCGTTATGGGGGCATCTGGTTTACTTCCGGAACATGATGACATCACTGTGTTACACTCGCACTTCTATTGGCCAGCGCTCCAACACAGTGTGCGTGATAGGCTAAGGGGCGGGACATCTCGTTTGGAACATTTCAAAACCCAGCTGATATATTTTTTTGAGAGTTTTCAGATTTTACATTTTGCCCGTCATGCGGAATTTAGCTTCTCCTCATTTCTAGGAAAAGGATAATTTGTAGACACAATTAATCCGCTCTGCACTAATCCCACACGGTGCGTTACGGCCGTACTCACAAGTACCTTTAAGTAATTAAAACTAACTCTTTTAATGTCTTTCTTGTTATCTTTCGTGGGATGATAACGACCGCACTTCTTACCCACAGGCTAAAAGCTAAGACGTGACAAGTTGACAGTCCTCAGTTTCACAACTCACGACACACACACTGATACAGACCTCCTCGTCAGCTTCTCTCCACGAACACATCTCTTCCTAGTAACACCAACTCATTCCTCTGAACGGCTTCATGTCAACGATCTGAAACGTGTGTAAAATAAATAACTCTGCTCTAAAGATACGTGTTTCCACTCTGCCTTCCTGCTCCGTCTCTCCTCTCTCCGATTTAAATACACAGAGAGTCAGAGCAGCTTCTCTGGAACTCCAAAAACATTCACTTTTATTCTGAAAATCCCTCCTTCTCTCCTTCTCCCTCCTTCTCTCCTTCCCTCCTTCTCCTTCCTCTCCTTCTCCCTTCTCTCTCCTTCTCTCTCATTCTCTCCTTCCCTCCTCTCTCCTCTCTCTCTTCTCCCTCCTTCTCTCCTTCTCTCCTTCCCCCTCCTTCTCTCCTTCTCCCTCCTTCTCTCCTTCTCTCCTTCTCCCTCCTTATCTCCTTCTCTCCTTCTCTCCTTCTCCCCCTTCTCTCCTTCTCTATATCACGAGCCTCTTTCTTCCCCTCTCAAACTAACAACCCTCTCATCTCCCGCTCTCTTTAGTCGGCCTAATTGCCTGGTAATTAAAATTAATTGCTGTGATTGGACGCTTTCATGTCAATTAAGTGGCTATTCATCTTCTATTAGCCAATTAGCCAATCAGAGGTTGTTACTGTCACCCTGCAATGACACCGAGCACCAATCACGTCTGCCGAGAACCCCCAGAACAGAGCTCTCCACCGCTAACGAGCTAACGAGCTAACGAGCTAACGAGGTGCTTGTTAGAGGTGATCAGTTCCTGACAGGTGACCCTATCTGCTGCTACAGGTTACTCTGCACACCGCACTTTATTATTCTCATACTGCCTGTGCTGCAGCTCCTCCTTTCACCCTCTGTCTGAAACCAGAGCCCAGTCTGCTCTGATTGGTTAGCTGGCTGGCTCTGTTGTGATTGGTCAACCTCTTAGAGATGTACAATTAGCTGGAACGCTAGCCAATTGAAGCGTGAGGGTTACGTAGTGATGTCATTATGTCATAGAAGTAAAACAGGTAGGGACTTTAGTCTTTGCAGACCATTTACATGCACTAAGACCTACAGAACACACTACTGGAAAGGTATCCCTCACAAACAGCAGGACCCCCTTTCATCACTTCCTGTCTTTAATTGCTTTCCTGTTAGCTGATCATTCTGCTGGAAGCATGTCAGGATGAGGTGAGCACACTTTACCTAATTGAGGTGTTATGATGATGTTGTGAACAGAACTCCTTCACACAGCAGGAGATCCGATTCACTTAAAAAGCAGGAGTTGTTTTAATGATAATGATGATGATTATTAAACCTAAATATTCTTCACTTGACAAACAAGACTTTACTTTCAATAGGCGCGTTCACACCGGAGTACTTTTCCCAGGATAGTTCCGATATACTTCAGAAAATGTGCGTTCACACCAAAAACATCCGGAACTAGAACTTAGTTCATGAAAACCTTTCCACTGCCTTTTCCGTCCCCGCGAGAGAGCAGGGACTTTCGTGGGAGAAAAGGGTTCCTGTGTCTGATTGGCTGGGCGGATTGCAAACCACGCCCCGTAAAACTCCATAATGGTTTTGTGAAGCCGCCATTTTGTTTCCCTCGCATTAGCATTGTTAGCATTAGCATTAGCCCAGCGCAGAAACGCAGAGAGACTAACTTATGGCAACACAAATAAAACGTGGGAGCGGTGGAGATGAGGAGGTGTCGGCGTTCTGGCGATTTACTCGGAAGGCTTCAGTAGAAGCTGCTGGGAGTCCCAGCAGCTTCTACTGAAGCCTTCCCCAACTCCGGGGATACGGAGTGGTTTGCAGCCTGCCAGTAAACCCAAAGCAGAAGAAGAAGAAGTGACGTCAGCGGCTTCATTTTCCTAATCCTCCCCTGGGATTTATTTCGGTGTGAACGCAATCATGAGAACTAAAGAGTTCTGATGAACTAAGTACAGATGAACTAAGTACGGCAAAGTACTTAGTGTGAAAGCGCCTAATAGGAAACGGTGCTTTGATGCAAAACTGGATTTGTTTTGTTGTTTGAGGTGCAATACACGACGCAGCAGCTTTTTCGCATGAAGACACCAAAGTATAGTTCTGGTTTTCGTTGCTCTCATCTTTACTTAGTTTTTTACCAAATCATTGATTCAGACATTAGTTTCATTGCATTTCCATTAAAGAAATGAACATTCAGAGACCTGCTGAACATCGACTGTAGCAGCAAGTATTTAAGTATTTGTTATTTCATCAAAGACAAAATTAAGATAGTTACATGATGATCTCAGTTTGATATTTTATTCATTACTATTTAATGATTTTTTCTATTTTCTATAAATTACTTACATACGATTATTTGACGCACTTTGTTAATAATTGTATGCACACAGTTTACAATAGTCGATTAATTGATACATTTATATGACATTGAATCAACGGTAATATTATTGCGTGAGAACAAGAAAAAACACGAACTTCTTTGCGTTTTGGAACGTTTCACAAACCAGCTTTTCCAATTCCCCAGTTGTCAGATTGACTGTCCTCCCTTCTGAATTTCATTTCTAGGGAAATCATCTCTCGTCGACGCAGATAATCAGCTTCATATTTGCGTCGTATTCACATCATCATCATAAGATAAACAGCTGAGAGCTAGGACTGGACCGATATTAAAGTGAGAGATTACCGAAACTACGTCACGGTTTTTCCATCATCCTGTTTCTGAAAACTGCACTTCATCAAAGCTTCCCAGAAACTTGAATCACATCCTTCACAGAGTCCTTGAACGCATCAGCAAGTGTGTGAGTGTGTGTGTGTGTGTGTGTGTGCCCTTCATGTTGACCTGCAGCTTTACTGTTGTTTACTGAAGCGTGTAATGACAGAGAGAAAGCGGCTCTGACCTCCGTCTCTCCTCTCGTTCATCCAGAGAAGGAAACATAAATATTGATTCACACTGCAGACTCAAAACTATAAATAACTACATATAACGCTGTCAAACTACAGAAAGCCGTCAGTTTCAAAAACATCATTTTCTAAATTATAAGCTGACTAAAATATTCTTGGCAGTCAGACGCTATTCGACCCGTGTTTCAGTCGGAAGCACAAGATGAAGAAATACTGAAATGTATCACATCATACTTTTGGATTAAATGGTATAATAGAATAAAATAATGTAGTTTAATTATGAATATTATAGTTTATGAATATATATAGCCACATTAATTAATGTAATGGCCAAAAATGAATATTAAGTGCAAGTAATAAGACAGAGGTGCTCATAAAGCTTCCAGATCAAAATGTCAATTTTTAAAATTCAGTTCAGCCATCATGCAGTCTGTGTGTGTGTGTGTGTGTGTGTGTGTGTGTGTGTGTGTGTGTGTGTGTGTGAGTAAGTGTGTCATAACCAATGTTCTGTTTCTATATGTGTCTGTGTACGGATGTCCCTATTACAACAGACCCAAATGCATGCAGTAACCCTCATAGAGAACCGCGGTGACGTGTCCTAAAACCCGGAAGTAAACTCCTTCCGGTTCCTTCCACAAAAACCAACAGCTGGAACTCAGGTCTGTGGTTGAAACACATTTAAGAGACGGATCACGTTCTGTTCAGCCGGATAATCTCCACGTGTCTGCCCGACTTTTATCATTTTCGAATAAAAAATCGAATCGCCAGAAGCAAAATGCTAACGTTATGCTATCAACGAGCTACAGCAACGTCACGCCGACTTCAGATCCATATTCAGACACACAGATTCTAGATGGTACGAGTTGAAGCGTTAGTTTGAACACTCTGCAGGAGGCAGGGACTTGCTTTCAAGCAGAACAGAAACTAACTCAGAGGAGTGTTCACGTGTTCGGCGTAATGAGGTACAACGTCCTCCACGACTTCTGGAGTCCTTTTCAGCCACTTGGTCACAACCATCGTTTCTCAGACACGTCAACTCTTCAGAAATCCCCAGTGGGGTCCCTGCTGATGGATTTAATGTCGTAGAACAAAACGTGATCCGTCTCTTCAATGCGTCTCAACTAGGGCTGCTCAATGAATCGTATTTTAATCGCAATTACGATTTTGGCTTGCAACGATTATGAAAACAACATAATCGAAATAAAACGATTATTTAAATGTTTTAATTTTATTGGTTTTTCAGTTGAATTATAAAGTTCAGGGTAATCAACTGTTAAAAACATACTGTTACATTTTTCTTCAATACATGGATGTTTTCAAAGTAAATGGATAATCGTTTTTAATAATCGTGATATCAATTATTGACCCAAATAATCGAGATTATGATTTTTGCGATAATCGAGCAGCCCTACTTTCAACCACAGACTTAGAACAAAACCCTATGGAGAGATCCCATTGGCTCTGAGACGAGGGAACAGGAAGTGAAATGCTAACTCACCTCCTGGTTGTAGGACGCGTCACTGCGGCGCTCTATAGTGAAGGGTTATTGGTGTGTGTGTGTGTGTGTGTGTGTGTGTGTGTGTGTGTGTGTACCTCCATGCCGCTGACCCGTCCCTCCTGGAAGGAACAGTCTTGCAGGTTGTTGGTGCAGATGTGACGATATTTACACCAGTGGCACGGAAACTCACTGCTGACACAGGAAGTGCATCTGAGAGGGGGAACGAGAGGGGGGTTAAATAACGAGAGGGTAACCTTTGTTTGTCCTTGAGAGGAGATTCAGTCTTTGAACCCGGTCACTTCATAGCAAAACATTGTTCCCATCCGTTTTGTAAAGAGAAAGCGTCAGCAGTGTACGGTCTGAGGACAGTTTAAAGAGACACACGTTGAAGAATACATTATAACGGCTTCATCACACAAGCCGTTAGATGGTATTTATCTAATATTAGACATCACACACACCGTGTTAGTGTGTGCATTTATTAGGGACTACTTTCAGCGGTGGATGGATCCACATGTAGATGTTCTTGTGAGTTAACGTGGTATAAGGATGGTGTGTGTGGGATTGATTTAAAATGAACAACAGTGTGTGTGTGTGTGTGTGTGTGTGTGTGTGTGTGTGTGTGTGTGTGTGTGTGTGTGTGTGTGTGTGTGTGTGTGTGTGTCCATGATGAAGAAGATCAACCGGCTGGTTTGAGTCTAAACAATGAAGAGAACTCCAGAATAATCTGCCAGGTTTTGGGATTAAAGCATATTGTCGTGGTTCAAATGTAATCTGTGTGTGAGCTCAGCAGGTGAAAGGATCCTGCATCTAACACACACACACACACACACACACACACACACACACACACACACACACACACACACACACACACACACACACACACACACACACACACACACCCTGCATTTAACAAAACAGATCACTGTGTGCTGAGACTTTACATTACAGCTCAGTGTGTGTCTGTGTGTGTGTGTGTGTGTGTGTGTGTGTGTGTGTGTGTGTGTGTGAGAGGAAGTGTCTCTGTGTCCAAGGCTCAGAGCTGCTGCTGTTACCAAGGCAACAACGAGAGTTAGGAGAAGAGGAGGGAGGAAACAAAGATGGAGGAAACTAGTGGAGAGGAGGAAAAGGAAGAGAGAAGAGGAGAGGCAACAAGAGATGGGACTAGGGGAGGAGGCAGAAGAAAAGAGGGAATATGAGGAAAGGAAACAAAAGAGGAAACAAGGTGAGGAAAGAAGAAGGAGACTAGGAAACAAGGTGAGGAAAAACGGTAAGAGGAATTAAGAAAAGTAAATAGAAAAGAATAAACAAGAGGAGAGGAAATAGGAAAGGGAATAAGGATAGGGGAGAACACCAACGTAGGAGGTGACAAGGAGAGAAATAAGGAAAGGAATGAAAAATAGGAAACAATGGGAGGGACCAAGAGAAAAGGAAACAAACAGAGAAGAAGTAAACAAGGAGACACACAAAGGAGATGAGAGGGAACAAGAGAGGTCAGAGGAGGAAACGAAACAGAGAAAGCAAGAGGTATCAAGAGGATAGGAAAAAGGAGAGGAAACAAGGAGACTGGGAGCTTTCAGACTTACGAGTTGAGCACAGAGCAGTTGTAGTACATTAGACAATAAGGACTTCTTTCAGCGGTGGATTGATCACATTTGGGGCTCTTTGAGAAAACGTGGAATGAGGATGGTTTGTATGGGATTCACTTAAGAAAGCAAACTCGGGAAAAGAGGTAATAAGGGGGGAGGTATCAAGAGAGGAAACAAGAAGTTGGGGAAAAAAGGAGAGTAAACAAGGAAACTGGGAGCTTTCAGACTTACGAGTTGAGCACAGAGCAGTTGTAGTAGATGAAGTTGGTGGTGATGAACTCAAGTCCGGTTTCTGTGGAGCGGAGGCTGAGCTGCACCACCCGCTTCTCTCCTGAAACATTACAAATATTCATCATCAGACTCTGCTGATACCATGACAACCAGAGAGGGCAAAGGTACACACACCCTTTCCTCAAGTCGAAGTACAGATACTCGTGTTTAAATACTCTGGTAAAAGTAGAAGTACTGACTACACTTATTTACTCAAGTCAAAGTAAAGAGGCTTTGAAGTGTACTTCAGTAAAAAGTACCCATAACTAGCAGCTGCTTTAAAGAGTACCTGACCTCCCTTTATATTAATAGAACAATAATGTCATTGTTAGCTAATGAATGTTTCCATGGTGACCAACGGCAACATGACAACGTTTCCATTGGTCCCTCTTCTTTAGAGAAGACCAGGAAGTGATGGATACACGGATCGTGTTCCAACCAATAGGCACGCAATGACTCTGAAGAATAATGATCACGCACCAAACACACATTCAGACTAAAGGAACCAGCTGTTTGGGAAATGAGAGAAGTAGAAAGTACAGGTATTTGAGTTCAACATGTAAGAAGTAGAAAGTACAGGTATTTGAGTTCAACATGTAAGAAGTAGAAAGTACAGGTATTTGAGTTCAACATGTAAGAAGTAGAAAGTACAGGTATTTGGGTTCAACATGTAAGAAGTAGAAAGTACAGGTATTTGAGTTCAACATGTAAGAAGTAGAAAGTACAGGTATTTGTGTTCAACATGTAAGAAGTAGAAAGTACAGGTATTTGAGTTCAACATGTAAGAAGTAGAAAGTACAGGTATTTGAGTTCAACATGTGAGAAGTAGAAAGTACAGGTATTTGAGTTCAACATGTGAGAAGTAGAAAGTACAGGTATTTGAGTTCAACATGTGAGAAGTAGAAAGTACAGGTATTTGAGTTCAACATGTGAGAAGTAGAAAGTACAGGTATTTGAGTTCAACATGTAAGAAGTCAAAGTTAAAAGTCGTCAGAAAATTAAGTACTGATACCAGACAAATGTACTTAAGTACAGTAACAAAGTATTTGTACTGCACTACTTCCCACCTCTGATGAAAACACATGTAAATAATGTGTGTGTGTGTGTGTGTGTGTGTGTGTGTGTGTCTCACCGTAGGAGTGTGTGTGTGCGGGCAGGTCTCTGAGTGACGGGGACAAACACATCACCTGACCTTTACCCTGCACTTCTCCGGGGGTTTCACTCAGATCCTTAAACACACAGGAGACCCCCGACAGCACCGGGACGTTCTGCACTCTGATGGCTAACTGGAGAGAGAGATATATATCATTAATGAGAGAGGTTTAGTACATATTTCATTTACACAAATCAAATGTAAAGTTTAAGGTATTTTTTTCTTCTGCTACAGAACTCAATGCATCTTTAAAACACAATTTCTCACTGAAATCATAGAGGCTTCCCATTTCTTTAAAAAAATCTAAAATCAACCAAATTCTAACTTTGACAAAAGTCATGAAATCAAGAAGTGCTTCCTGTCGGGCTTTTCCTTCAACTTTATTCCTCCTACTGCAGTATAAACTAGAGCATGCAATTCCTGAAGAAATTGCTAGTGGGAATGCTTTATGCTGAAAAGCTGATGCTAAACTGCTATGCTGAAATGTAATGTGTAAGAAGAAAATGAAGAATGTAGATTAAAATGTAATGTGTAAGAAGAAAGTGAAGAATTTAGATTGAAATGATACATGAACACTGGGGGCTTGAATGTGTGATGAGAGAAGAAAAGAAAGTAAAAAGGCTTGGAAAAGCAGCAGAATATTTGAACCGCAAACTTCTGAACTAAGTTGATGGTGAATGATCTGTCGCCATGGCAACGGCATTTGATGACACACCATAATACGCTTAGATGCGTCGATGGCTGCATCGTTACCAAACCTGTGAAGTCTTGGGCTGTTTGGAGCAGTTTCACTGAAGTTATGAGAAAACCGTGTTTCAAGGCGAGCATTGTGTTGCCATGGCAACGGCATTTGAAGAAATCTCAAAACTGTCCCGTAGATGTCTTCACGGCTGGACTGTTAGCACACTTGTGAAGTTTGAGCACTTTTTGAACATTTGCATAGGAGTTATAGCGACATCATGTTTTATGGCAAGGGATGCTTTTCCATGGAAACGGCATATGGTGAGATCTCAGAGTTGGCGTAGAGCTGTTGAGGCATGGACCGGTGATATACAATTGAAGATTGGGGGACGATTGGACCGTGTCCATTGGACTTATAGCGACATCATGTTTTATGGCGAGGGATGCGTTTCCATGGAAACGGCATATGGTGAGATCTCAGATTTGGCGTAGAGCTGTTGAGGCATGGACCGGTGATATACAATTGAAGATTGGGGGACGATTGGACCGTGTCCATTGGACTTACAGCCACATCCTGTTTCATGGCTAGTTGTCTGTCGCCATGGCAACGGCATTTCAAGACACCCCATAATATGCTTAGATGCGTTGATGGCTGCATCGTTACCAAACCTGTGAAGTTCTGGGCTGTTTGGAGTATTTTCACTGAAGTTATGAGAAAACTGTGTTTCAAGGCGAGCATTGTGTTGCCATGGCAACGGCATTTGAAGAAATCTCAAAACTGTCCCTGAGATGTCTTCACGGCTGGACTGTTGAAGTCTGCTGCATGTCAGTTGGAGGGATGACATCATCGTGTTCCATTGCACAGGTGTTTCTAGTTGAGCTAACGAGCTCTGTAGAGATCACAGGGTTCCATTGTTCTGAATGAGAGATAAACCTCTTACATGTGAACGTTTTGTGGAAGAACCGTAACAGATATCTGTGAAATTTCAAAACGTGAAGCTAGTCAAGGAAGTTGAGTATCTGAATTGTAATTGTTGTGTAGTTTCGGGTTAATAATGTGGCCTTTTTGGCAGTTTAACTAAAGGTGTGCGGCTGCTACCGTGAGGAAATATCTGCCTGAAATTACAATGGGCTTCAATGGAGGAATGTTGAACGTTTTTGTCACTTCATACCCTCAAGAGGCATTTTGTTGAATTATTTTTGCCTAATTATTTGTAATTTTTCAAGCTACGAGACGTTTTCCTACATTTATCATGACAAATTATGTCCCAGAAATGTAGGGTTTGGGAATTATGGCAGTTTTAAAAAAATATATGAAGGCACATTTCAAGATTTCTTACCCTCTAGCTGTGACATCACACACTCTAGTTAATGTTAAAATGTGAATAAAACCTCTAAAACAAGGTCTGAACAAAGGTTAATATCTCTAAAAGTGAGAATCAGATTTAAAAGTATTTGTACATGAATAATGTCAGAAAGATTTGTAACATTTTGAAGTTGGAATGAGGTTTCTGAGTGAAAGTATGAATGAACAGTTAGCAGTTGAAGTCACATGAAGATTTGTTGAAGTCTGAAGATTTCCTCCATTGACTTCAATGTTACAAATGTGATGTATTATGAATGTATCTCTCTGTGATGTATTATGGGATGTATCTCTAAAAGTAATAGCCAATTATGAAAGTTATGAATGAGAAAAGTAATAGCCATCGATTCCCGACCGAGCTGAACGTTTTGATGTTTGAACGGAGTTTCTGCGATGTTCAATGCGGGAGAAGAAGAGGGCCAAAATAACGGCGGAATAATAATAAAAATGTTGTCCGTAGAAGAACAGGTAGTTAGTAAACAGCATTCCCACTAAATAAAGGTTTTAAGAGTGTGTGTGTGTGTGTGTGTGTGTGTGTGTATGTATGTATGTATGTATGTATGTATGTATGTATGTATGTATGTATGTGTGTGTGTGTGTGTGTGTGTGTGTGTGTGTGTATGTATGTATGAATGTATGTGTGTGTGTGTGTGTGTGTGTGTGTGTGTGTGTGTTACCTGAGTCAAGGTGTGTCCACAGAATCACCTTTCAGTTACTGAACTTTAAAGAGTACCAGTTTACCTGTGTTGCCGGGGAGGTGACGGACATGTTGCTCGGGGTAACCGTAATTTCCACACATTGGTCAAATCGGGTGTTGAAGTGCTGAGGCTCCTCCCACCTATCACACGCTTCCTGTCTGGAACACCTGGAGGGTCACAGTAACACAGGGTCAACATACCGAACACACACCTGTTCACATATTAAAGTGAAACTAATCAAGTTTAAACTCCGTGAAGCTCCAAAGCATTTCCCCTCCCAGGTGTGTGTGAGAGCAGTATACAGGTGTGTGTGTGAACAATATACAGGTGTGTGTGAGAGCAATATACAGGTGTGTGTGAGAGCAGTATACAGGTGTGTGTGAGAGCAGTTTACAGGTGTGTGTGAGAGCAGTATACAGGTGTGTGTGAGAGCAGTATACAGGTGTGTGTGAGAACAATATACAGGTGTGTGTGAGAGCAATATACAGGTGTGTGTGAGAGCAGTATACAGGTGTGTGTGAGAGCAATATACAGGTGTGTGTGAGAGCAGTATACATGTGTGTGTGAGAGCAATATACAGGTGTGTGTGAGAGCAGTATACAGGTGTGTGTGAGAGCAATATACAGGTGTGTGTGAGAGCAATATACAGGTGTGTGTGAGAGCAGTTTACAGGTGTGTGTGAGAGCAGTATACAGGTGTGTGTGAGAGCAGTATACAGGTGTGTGTGAGAGCAGTATACAGGTGTGTGTGAGAGCAGTTTACAGGTGTGTGTGAGAGCAATATACAGGTGTGTGTGAGAGCAGTTTACAGGTGTGTGTGAGAGCAGTATACAGGTGTGTGTGAGAGCAGTATACAGGTGTGTGTGAGAGCAGTATACAGGTGTGTGTGAGCAGTATACAGGTGTGTGTGTGTGTGTGTGTGTGTGTGTGTGTGTGAGAGCAATATACAGGTGTGTGTGTGTGTGTGTGTGTGTGTGTGTGTGTGTGTGTGTGTGAGAGCAGTATACAGGTGTGTGTGAGAGCAGTATACAGGTGTGTGATAACTGTGTGTGTGTGTGTGTGTGTGTGTGTGTGTGTGTGTGTGTGTGACCATATCTTCTAAAAGGGTTAAATGAATAATCTTGTTTCTCAAAGCAAGGATAAACCTGAGAGTAGGATGTAGAAAAGTCAGAATCAATATCGATGTTTTTAAAGTAAAGATTGAACATAGTAACAAACTGTAAATTATATTGTCCGTCCAAAAGATAAACCCATGACTGAGAGTGAAAACCCTTGGACGATGGGAAGACTAAAAGCTGTAGGAA
>CM070476.1:40881488-40883988 GCA_036324585.1 Champsocephalus esox | reverse complement strand
CTGATAGCACAGTTTAAGAAAAGTGTAAAAAATGTCCCAAACTATCATTCATTATTTAAGCGGCCCAGGATTTTTTGTACACAATATTATTATTAGGATTGACGATAACAAGAAGAAGCTCAAGACTCCGTTATTTCTGAGGCTTCTGCTGACATCAAACATGACCTTCAGTTCACCTTATACTTTATTACACTTGGTTTGCTTTCGTATTTTATTGCATCGTGCTTTGCTTTGCTTTTCGAGGTTTTGATGGTGTTTTTATTGCTGCTGCTGCTTCATGAGAATGGCCCTGTGGCGATCAGAGCGATAATTGAATTTAGTGGAAGATAACTCGAAGAAGAACGAGCCGAGGATTAAAGGATCGCCTGTAACGAGGACATGTTGTTTGTCAAAACGCGACGGACATTAAAAGTGACACAATCTGGATTCCTCACCACAAAACTAAAAGGCAACAAGAGACCTCTTAAGAGTTTAGAGGTGCAGTCTCATTTGACGTTTCACTCTAAAGTCGATATGTCTGGTCATTTTAGTGTCTTTCTAACAAAGTGGGGAAACGGTGCGCGTCGACATCCAGCGGCAATGAATCCACATGCGGGGAGTGTTTCTAGCATTGTTGTGTTTTTATTAGTTTGGCACAACAACGGCGCTCGATGGCACGCAGGCAGAAGATACACAACACCAATAATACCCGTTTGGTAGATTAGCACGTATTGCTGGCTTGTCTCGTTTCACCAGATGCTTTAAAGTAAATACACATATTTATTCCTCAAGCTTGAACTGACCGTCGCTTTATTGTTATGGAGGTAAATATATTTCATCACTTAACATTGATTTTCCGGTTATGTAATCATAATATAAGACATCAGAGATATAATTCCCACATTACATAGTGTGTGTGTGTGTGTGTGTGTGTGTGTGTGTGTGTGTGTGTGTGTGTGTTATCTCAGTGTGGTTTGGTGGTTTCCCGCTGACAGCCCGAGGCCAGTGTGTAACACATTAGTCTTGATTTTACAGACAGTTAGTCAGTGTGTAAGTCTGTCTTTGTCTCTGTGTCGGTGAGTGTGTGTGTGTGTGTGTGTGTGTGTGTGTGAGAGTGTGTGTATGTAGTATATTTTACCCAGAGGTCACTGCAGCAGGAAGACAGCAAACACAGTGGACACTCTGTCTGTCTCTGTCTTATTCAGACGTTCACACATGAATACATTCATTGTCTCATTGACACATATGCACACACACACACTCACACACACACACACACACACACACACACACACACACACACACACACACACACACACACACACACTGCCCTCATTATCGGGGCATTTCTTTAAAGGAACAGTGACGCTGTAACTCTGTGCCAGACTTCATTCAGAAAACAGCTGATTCTGCAGTTTTGGTTCTCATACCGTCTCTCGGTCACACTGAGCGTTCGCTGCGGAGATGCACTGACTACACTCTGCAGAACACAACACATATATCATACGGAATACATCTGCTAAAAGCTGCACACGTAACACGTGTTTCATCTGTGTGAAAGCAATGATTTATTGGGTCATTTTACATGAGAGGTATCGTATTTATTCGAACAATGATGTTTGGGAATTGAATAAAGTAATCATAATAAAACATGTTATTAATAAGAATATCATATATGTATATCATTGATAATGAACATTTATCGGGGACAAAATGATAAGGACACTAATTCCATATCTATTGAAACACGAAAAGACTAAATGTGTCTTATTTACAGTGAAATGTACCTTTTCTATGCAATTAAATAACTAATTTGAGTTGTTGGAGGTGTACAACTTTACAAAAGCATACACAATAAATACAATTATCATATTATGTTTAATTTTTAACATCCATATTTAATTTAATATTGAAACTTAGGTCCATTTATTTAAAGAAAATGTACCATTCTGCCATTTACCATATTGCATTTACAGCTTCAATATTTAAGGGTTATTTTAAAACGTTTTTTACCTTAATGGTCCCATATTGTTTTGCTTAAATGACTAACCTGGACAATATGTATTACAAATCAGTCCAGTATTAAGCATAATCTCTGCAGCCTGCTATATACTCGTATCATGAAATTGCACACTAATAAAGGGTTATGTAATAAAACATATTTATCTTATCACTGACAGATCTCTAGTGTCTGGTATCTTTTTATAGAGGACCGTCTATATGTTTCTATCTGATGTGCACTGTGATGATTCACTCTGTGGGAGCCAGGCTGCGCTCTGATTGGCTGCTGAGGCCTCGTGTAAATGTATGTTTATGTAACACTGCAGAGAAATACACTGACGACTCATCTGTATGTGTGTGTGTGTGTGTGTGTGTGTGTGTGTGTGTGTGTGTGTGTGTGTGTGTGTGTGTGTGTGTGTGTGCCCACCTTTCACTGAAACTACAGTGAGAATGATTAAAAAGCTGCATGGTACATCACACACACTCACAACTATTTCTAATAAATATATATATAACAACG
>CM070476.1:40856488-40876488 GCA_036324585.1 Champsocephalus esox | reverse complement strand
AGAGAGACAGGTAGCGCGCCAAAGTAAAAGTGGAACCGAGAGACAGAACGAGAGCAAGACAGACGGACAGTTTAGCTGCTGCGGCTTATATGCAGGTGTGCTTTATAGTCCGGAAAGTAGTTGGGAAAATTCGCTCGAGGTTCAAAGAGTTGGCTTTGCGGGTTGCACGTCTTCTAACTGGCTCTCGGTACATCGATGCATCGATGGCTGAGATGTTCTGGACAATCTTGAAGAAGAGAACCAAACGAGCCAATCGCCGCCTTTCACTTAGTTCCACCCTGGTTCAACCGCTCGAGCATTTCCGCGACCCTGCGGTCCCGTTCATAATCTCCCAACACGAAACCTCTTCTTTGAACCGAGTCCAGGGCGTCGCCGTCTTGATCAGTGTAGGGGTCCCAGACCGAGCTGGCGTACTCTGGGTTAGAACGTACCGGGGCCACAACAGCGGTCTCCTTCAGTTTCTGGGTGGTGTCGACCAGAATATAATGTCGAACAGACTTTCAAACTAATTGTTCAATTTAAGAGAAGAACATTCAAGCGTCAGTTCATTGTGTTATCAACGCCAGCTGAGGCACGACAAGACTCCCGTTCCTTCCGCTTTCTGGCAAAAAAACACTACACAAATTCAACTTGATGCATTTCTTACAAACATTTGAGTAAGCAGTGCTGTTGGCTACCGCACAGCAAAGTAGGGAAATGTCTGGTCCATTAAAGCTACCTGTCCAAACCAAAGAAGCAATGATCATTTTAAGACATGAGAATATATAAAAAAATACGATTTAAATCCAGTATTTGGAGTTGTCCTCGGTTTGTCCCGCAGATAAAATAGATTAGATATTGGTCTCTTCTGAGTTGCAGCTCTATAGAGTTAGTGAAACAGAAACATGTCTCTTAACCACAACACATGCAGTCGCACTGGAACCACGTCATCGACACGTATTCAATTCAAACAGCTTTGACTGGATCTGCTGAAACGCAAGCCTCGGTACGTGAACATCATTATTCCTGGTGGTTTCACGGAGCGGAGGAAACCAGAGAAGAAGAAAATAGAAGCAGGAGGAAATGAGTCGTAGAAGAAGAATGGAGTGATGGAGCGATAGAGGAAGTGACCCCTGACCTCCGACCTGTGCCCCGCGGCCGGGATTCAAACCCTCAACACCTGCATTGTTCTGCACCAGCCTGAGGACACACACACACACACACACACACACACACACACACACACACACACACACACACACACACACACAGCAACTTCTACCCTCTCACCCTGAGACACACAATCTGTCTGCCTGTTGGATTGTCTGTGTGTGTGTGTGTGTGTGTGTGTGTGTGTGTGTGTGTGTGTGTGTTGCTGACAGACACTCTCTCTCTGTCAGATCAAACCTGTGAATTCATTAGCCGATGGATCCCGTGACAATAACAAACCGTCCAGCTGTTCCTCTGCACAAAGCCTAAATAAAAGACACTTTGCAAATTGACATTATTATATTTATTTTATATATTTATATTAAGATGATTGCACGGAAAAACATCCAAAGATCTAAATGTGTTTCTAATAAACAAAGCCCAATGTGTTCGAGTGGAGCAATTAGTCACTTCCAGAACATTCATTGGATGATCTTTTATTAAAGACATGTTAAGTAACTATATATATATATATATATAAATGTTAAGTAACTATATATATATATATATATATATATAAATGTTAAGTAACTATATATATATATATATAAATGTTAAGTAACTATATATATATATATATATATATAAATGTTAAGTAACTGCCGACGTGGCGCTTTGTTGGAGACTTTCCTGATCATCTACGGAGTTAGTAAACGTGTTATTCCCCCGGTCCGTCCTGATCCATAAGAGAGCATTGATCAGCGCGCAGCTGCGCTCTCCGATCGATCAGCTGATCAGATTCAGACCCGACAGGCGCTGAGCATCAATCCAGCTCCACGTGCAGGTACATCGATTATCTGACTGCGCGCGTGTGTGTGTGTGTGTGTGTGTGTTAGGGTGTGTGTGTGTGTGTTTCAGTATGTGTGTGTGTTAGGGTGTGTGTGTGTGTTTCAGTACGCGTGTGTTAGGGTGTGTGTGTTTCAGTCTGTGTGTGTTAGGGTGTGTGTGTGTGTTTCAGTACGTGTGTGTGTGTTTCAGTACGTGTGTGTTAGGGGGTGTGTGTGTGTGTGTTTCAGTATGTGTGTGTGTTAGGGTGTGTGTGAGTGTGTGTTTCAGTATGTGTGTGTGTTTGTTTCAGTATGTGTGTTTCAGTATGTGTGTGTTAGGGTGTGTGTGTGTGTGTGTGTGTGTGTGTGTGAGTGTTAGGGTGTGTGTGTGTGTGTGTGTGTGTTTCAGTACATGTGTGTGTTAGGGTGTGTGTGTGTTTCAGTACGTGTGTTAGGGTGTGTGTGTGTGTGTGTGTGTGTGTGTGTGTTTCAGTACGCATGTGTTAGGGTGTGTGTGTTTCAGTCTGTGTGTGTTAGGGTGTGTGTGTGTGTGTGTTTCAGTACGTGTGTGTGTTAGGGTGTGTGTGTGTTTCAGTACGTGTGTGTGTTAGGGGGTGTGTGTGTGTGTCTGTTTGTTTCAGTATGTGTGTGTGAGAGTGTGTGTGTGTGTTTCAGTATGTGTGTGTTTCAGTATGTGTGTGTGTTAGGGTGTGTGTGTTTGTTTCAGTATGTGTGTTTCGTATGTGTGTTAGGGTGTGTGTGTGTGTGTTTCAGGCTGAGGGTGGTAACATACAAATACAGGAAATGAGAACAGGAAGTCCTTACTGACAGTCATTTTGGAACTGATGACAACAAACACACACACACACACACACACACACACACACACACACCTTTAAAAACCGACTTCCTTAAAGATATCCAAGTGAGAACTTCCATTTAAAATGTTCTGATTGAAATCGCACGATCAGAGTTTTTCTAATTGCATTGTGTGAATCTCCACGTTTCTAAACCTTCAGTAATACACACTAATACACAGTAATATACAGTACTATACAGTAATATACAGTACTATACAGTAATATACAGTACTATACAGTAATATACAGTAATACACAGTAATATACAGTAATATACAGTAATATACAGTAATACACAGTAATATACAGTAATATACAGTAATACACAGTAATATACAGTACTATACAGTAATATACAGTAATACACAGTAATATACAGTAATATACAGTATTTAGCAAAGTCCAAGTCAAAACTGGCATTTGGAACGTTGAGAATGAAACTCTAAAGTCGTTGATCTGTGGAAAGCACAGTTTGCGAAATCCAAACAACAATTATTTCTTTAACAACCGGATTTGCATAACGCCTGTGATTGGTCGGAGGTGGTCTGTGTGTGGCTGAAACTAAACGTGGGAAGTATTCTCCTTAACTTAACCCAAACTTCATCGTACCCTCATTTCAATACCTTAAATAAAATCCAGAAATCCCATCGAACCTCCACGAGGAACGCGTTACCGTTGGTCGGTGCACGGCCGAAACAAACGGTGGATATTTCTGGATATTTTAACACTAAACTGAATCCAATCGCGCTGATCTCAATCTCACAGAACGTACAAGAGACCTGCACCGGCCTTCGTCTCCTCAAGGAGTCTCCTTCGATATGTGTTGATTTACCCTCACTGTTCTCCCTGCCACCCGCAGTTTTAATCAGTGTGTGTGTGGGGTGTGTGTGTTTGTGTGATGCAGGCAGTGTGTGTTTTCAGTGTGTGTGTGTGTGTGTGTGTGTGTGTGAGATGCAGTCAGTGTGTGTTAAACGAGGTCAGTTCCAAACACAAGTCCTGCAGCAGTTTATACATTTCAGAAAACCCAATAACACAGTTTCTCATTTCCCTTTTATTCTGCTCAGATGATCAGCTATCGGTGGAAACCTGATATTACTGCATGCGCACACACACACACACACACACACACACACTGAAAACACACACTGCCTGCAACACACACACACGCACACACACACACACACACACCCACACCCAAAAACACACACAGGCCTGCAGCCAGCTGCCTGACATTCCACTGTAATGCAATACCTCCGAATATTTGTGTATGCATGTGTGTGTGCGTGTGTGTGTGCGTGCACGCATGTGCGTGTGTGTGTGTGCATGTGTGTGGGGGGGTTGTGGGGTGTGTGTGTGAGTGTGTGTGTGTGCATGTGTGTGTGCATGTGTGTGGGGGGGTTGTGGGGTGTGTGTGTGTGAGTGTGTGTGTGTGCATGTGTGTGTGCGTGTGTGTAAGCTAACTATTACATGTGTGGTCCAGTCCAATCGTGCAGAAAGGAGGGTTTTATCTCAGATTAACCAACTCTATTACCGATAATACAGAAGCTATGTGTGTGTGTGTGTGTGTGTGTGTGTGAAAAATTGGTATTATCAGCCCTAAACACACACACACAAACCACCACCCCAGCTATATGACCAATGGCTCTGGTAACTGATCCGATTAGTCTCTCACACACACACACACACACACACACACACACACACACACACACACACACACACACACACACACAGCTGCTAAGTACTATTATTACTCTGTTAACTGTAGCTCCACTAACTGTCAGAGACTATTAACGGACTCACCCCTCTGATTAACGCCCTCTCCGTCTCTGATGCGGACACGCAGCGTGGACAGCCCGCGTTACTTCCACTGGAAATCTGCTCGTTACAATTAAAGTCTTATTTCTGCAGGAGATTATCTTCTCTGTCTATTCCACATGCACACAAACAATGCAGCACTTCCATATTTTGTCGGTGACGCACATTTGAAATGTTTTGAAGGTTCAGACAGACGATAAACGATCAGTTGATTAACGATACACATAACCTACGGGTTAACCGATAACGTTAATACATGTTGATTTCAGCCACATGTTTCAGATTGTTGTACTATTTCTGTCATCATTTTAATAAACAATCAAATAAATGTGTGTTAAGATAACATGAATGCCTGGGTTGCTTTTAAAGGGGCTCTATCAGGGTCATTTCAGATTAGCATTACGTGGGGGTGAAGAAAAGGTATTTCTTCAAATCAACGAATTCCCAACCAACGTTTTTTGACTTGAGTTAAATCAGCTGCAGTGGGAGTTCTGCTCGATTCTTCTTCACAGACAAAGGAAATAAGCTCCATGGCGAGACTAACGAGCTCATCAGCGGGAACTTCTGACCTCATTTTCTCTTTTCATGAAGAAAATAAGCGTCACAGGAAATTCAAATTTTCCCCATTTTTCTGCCTTAAAGGTGGGGTAGGTAAGTTTCAGAAACCGGCTCGAGATACACTTGTTGTTATATTCCATGGAATGCTCTTAACATCCCGATAGCGATTAATATCTGAAGTGCTTTGACAGAAAATATATAACAAAATGTCATCTGTAGAAGCCGTAATACTGTGAAAAGTACAACGGCCTACCTGCCTGTCAGCCTTCCACCGGGGCACAAACCTGCCTCGTGCCCTCATTGGTCATGTGTGTGTTGGGGGAGGGGCTCTATACGGAAGTGGAAGATTTTCTCCGGTTGTGTATTTTCAAATTCTAGCGATCTCGAGCCGGTTTCTCAAACTTACCTACCGCACCTTTAATCTTTAAACGTAACGTGAAAGAAAAAGACGCGCAATATTAGAAGTTAAAACAGAAAACATCTAATGTAAGTTCATTGGAAGAAGTCTGAAGGACGTTCTTGCTATTGTTTAATTAAGAAGCTAAACGGCAGATCTCATGTGACGGGTAAAGCAGTAAGATGTTAAACTCCACAAAGTTTCCACAACACAACTTTATGGTCATATTTTCAATCCAAACACGGTCAGGACTGGACAGCCATTCCCTCTCAGGTGCTCCACGGCGCTCACACACACTTCCTGTTTGAGTGCAGCAGCACGAGGACGCGCTCTGTTGTCGAGGTGCTTCCATATCAAAGGAGAACTTAAAGAAAACATCATTTTCAAATTTGTCCACATTAGTGGGAGCAACGTCTGCAGGAGAGGAGCAGCAGCAGCTGAATGAAACCTGAGCGCGCGCGCGTGTGTGTGTGTAGTGAAAGTGCAGGTCAGTGTTGAGTTACTGCTGTGATGTGTGTGTGGAGGAAAGAGAGAGGCAGACGGATTGAATGAGATCTGAATGAGTGTGTGAACAGACACTAACAGGACCTCCTTTAGAAACACTAGACTCCAGGTCTTTACCAACACGCATATCTGAGACTTTATATATAAATAAAAGTTATACGTGTGACTCCACACTTGACCTGAATCAGCTGATGCGTGTGGCGACAAGTATGCACAACACGAATTTCCAAAACGTTGATGATGTTTAATGTTTCACTCGTGCCAAAACAGTTGATCGAGGAAATGCGCAAAAGTAAATTGAACAATAAAATTACCAGAAATTGTGAAATTATTAGGGCTGCCAGTCGATTTCAATCTGTCAGCTCCCCCCAAGACACTTCACACTTCATTCTCTCTCTCTCTCTCTCTCTCTCTCTCTCTCTCTCTCTCTCTCTCTCTCTCTCTCTCTCTCTCTCTCTCTCTCTCTCTCTCTCTCTCTCTCTCTCTCTCTCTCTCTCTCTCTCTCTCTCTCTCCTCTCTCTCTCTCTCTCTCTCTCTCTCTCTCTCTCTCTCTCTCCTCCCTCCCCCCTTCTGGGGTCAAAATAATGCGCTGTGATGTGCAGTCGACACGTTGGATGCGATCCGAATTATCATTTAGCTATCGCTGTTGTTGTCCAGCCGTCTCCCCGCCTTTTCAACTTTAGCTTTAGGATTTTTTTATCCATCTCTCGCTAGAATCTCCCACCATCCAACTAACAACAACAACAACAACAACAACGCCAAGCCTTTGGGCTCTGAAACTAAGGGGCGGGCCGAGGACAAACACACACGCGTTATTCGCACGTTAACATAATTAGTGGCGTTAAAAACGTTATTAACGCGTTACCATGACAGCCCTAGAAAATATGCTTTGTAAATCAGCTTTTTCAAATATATCCATGTTACTTTTCTGATTGCATCAATGTGCAGTAGTGTAAGAAACAAGTCAGCTTTAACATACACATGTAATAGTTTAACATATTTTTAAATCCTGTACCAGGACTTAAATGAGCTATTTAATTAGCGCCCCCAACAGTCAACCTGTGTGTGTGTGTGTGTGTGTGTGTGTGTGTGGACAGCTGATCAAACGATCCAGACATATCTTCACATCTCTGTTGTCATGAAGGACGTCGCATCAGCGTCATGAATATGAATGAAAGCATGAGGAATAAATGAATCAATATTAAAACAGAGATATGGCGACCAACAACCAAACATGTCACCTCCTGTTTCTGAGCACGGATCAGACATAGAGGAAGGTATACTCTGTGTGCGTGTGTGTGTGTGTGTGTGTGTGTGTGTGTCAGAATCAGGAACAGGTTTATTGCCAAGTAGGTTCACACATACGAGGACTTTGCCTTGGTGTACATGATGCATATATATTCAGAGGGCTGTGCAGAACTGGCAGTACTTAAAAGAAACAACAAGATACTGTGTGTGTGTGTGTGTGTGTGTGTGAGAGAGAGATGGAGGGCCATCCTATCCATTTAGCTCCTTCAGACAGACACTAAACATTGTTCAGTCAGCCATCAGGGCCTGAGGGAGGAGGAGGAAGAGGAGGAGGAAGGGCAGTGAAGGGTGAAACAGGCAGGGGGGAGGCAGTTAAGCTTATTAGTTCCTTCCCATCCCCCAATACACACACACACACACACACTTCAGACGATCCTGAGACCACCGACTGATGGTTTTAACCCCTCAGGCACACACACACACACACACCCACACACACACACACACACCCACACACACACACACACTCATGCACTCTAACTAAAAGTGACAGAGGAGGTGCAGCAGGACACACACATTGTCTGAGTGTCTGTCTAATAATTTACAGACTAAATAAAAGCACATTCTTAAGCTGAAGGAAATGTTTGTATATATTCGTAGACCGGGGCTCTTATTTCGGTTGTCGTGTCTATCCTGTTTGAAACCACAAAAGAAAACATTTTGACATAAAACATAATCCTATTGGGAACATCGGCTGCTCACCAGATGACCTGTGACCTTCCTCCCTACTCCTCACCTGACAGGTGTGGCACCAGACACGGTGAACGCTGCTATGGACATCTCGCACTAACGCACATTTTATTGAAGTGACCGTTATTTTGTGTATATTGATTGTTGTGCTTTTATGTGTGTCTTAATGTGTGCATAAGTATACATGTGTTGATTGTATATACATATTTGTATATATATTTGTATTTTTGTATTCGGGATTGTGGGAAAAGGCATTTCTGTGCACACAAACTGGAAGCTTGACAATAAAGTTGACTTTGACTTGATAAGTGCGTTTCTTCCTCTTCACTGATTCAACGTCTGGTGTCAAATAGAGGATCTCTGGAGGAAGTTCGCACATACAGTTTATGTACAGGAGAGACACTTAAAGGTCCCCTATTATACTCTTTTTCATAAATATATTACAGGTCTCAGATATACACAGAGCCTGTCTCTGATTGGCTGAAACACCAAACAGATCATTGCAGCATTACCCATAATCCCCTCTGTTTCAGCCCTGTTTCCAAAGTGCTGATTCTCTGTCTGTGACTTTAGATGAAGATAAGGAGCCCCTCCCCACGCCCCTCTGAGAGACATCTGGTTTTGGTTAAATATAACTCAATAGGCGCTTTCACACCGGAGTACTTTTCCCGTTTAGTTCACATTAAACAGAGAACTTGTACCCCCTTTTCAGTCCCTGCTAGAGAGGTGGGATTTCCTGGGGAGAAAAAAGTACCAATTTCTGATTGGCTGGGCGAATTGCAAACCACGCCCCATAAAACTCCCAAAAGGTTTTGTGATTGTATTTGCTGGCATTAGCATTAGCATTAGCATCGCGCACCAACGCAGAGAGACTAACTTATGGCAACACAAAATAAAACATGGGAGCGGTGGAGATGAGGAGGTGTCGGCGTTCTGGCGATTTACTCGGAAGGCTTCAGTAGAAGCTGCTGGGACTCCCAGCAGCTTCTACTGAAGCCTTCCCCAACTCCGGGGACTTCCGGCCGGGGACTCCGGGTGGCAGTATACGCCGTGAAGTGGTTTGCGGCCTGCCAGTAAACCCAAAGCAGAAGAAGAAGAAGAAGTGACGTCAGCGGCTCATTTACGTATTCTTTAGAGCAGTGCTTCTCAAGGTGTGGTCCGCGAGCGCCCCCTAGTGGTCCGTGAGTATATTGGTAAAATGTCACATTTGAAATAAATAAATACATTTAAGTTTTCCGCACTCTCGCGAGAATATCTCCGCAATGGAGCGAGCTTAAGTTTCCCTTTCAATTGCATGATATAGCCCAGCGCAACACCTTCGTCACACATGTTTCCACTTGTTTGTACCATTGTCAGGCGATTTGTAATCTGTTCTAGAAAAACGATGTGTTTTGGGATATTTGTGGAGTTAGGTGGTCCGCGAGTGGTCCTTGGAATGAAACACTGCTTTAGAGAATCTTTGTTCCTGAAACCTTCAGAATCTCTTCACACAGAGGGGACACATGTTGATGTAGAAGAGACATCAACAAGTGGATTTTGCATAATAGGTGACCTTTCAATCAGCAGATTGTCCAAGGAAGTCTTGAAAGGAAAGTCAGCAGATCTCTAGTACAAGTTTGACAAATAAGGAACATTGGCTTCAGAAGACTTAGAATAGAATTCAATCATTACATTTTCAACTGAGGTTTTTCCTTGCATTTATTCTAATAAAGCAAACAAGCTCTGGATTGTGTGTGTGTGTGTGTGTGTGTGTGTGTGTGTGTGTGTGTGTGTGTATGTGTGTATGTGTGTGTTAATCTAATTGCATTCGACATCTCCCTGTAAAGCGCTTATGTCAGCGTTGGTGATTTTTGATTAGGCTCTTTAAATTAATTAACTTGACTTGGGAGAGTGAGAGCAGAAGATTTCCGTTTGTTTCTGGCTTGGATTTTATTTTAATAAATACAAATACAAGCTCATTACAGACGAGAGACTTATTAAAGAGTCGAATAACAAGCAATCCAAATCCAAATGTACATTTCAAAAGCACTTTTATGAATAAATAAAAGATAATGTAACCAGACTTGGAGATACTTGTCGCTAACATGTTATCATAAACTGATTATCTTAAACTTTGCAGATGTCTCAACATGTCCAAATGGTTTAAGACACATTTTAAAGAGGCCCTGTTTTGGTATTTGGGGTTTTTCCTTTCTTGTAGTGTACTATGTTGGCTTCAGTGCATGTAAATGGTCCGCAAAGGCTCAAATAAAAAAGTTGCAGAAAATAGTGATATCACTACGCAACACTCACGTTTCTATTGGCTAGCGCTCCAACACATTGTACGTGATACGCTAAGGGGCGGGACATCTCTAAGAAGTTGACCAATCACAACAGAGCTGGCCAGCTAACCAATCAGAGCAGACTGGGCTCTGGTTTCAGACAGAGGGTGAAAAGAGGTGCTGCAGCACAGGCAGTATGAGAAAAATCTTTTTGAACATTAAAGCATGGAGACATGTCCCAGTCGAGACACTACATGCTGATATACACCTGCACATCAGCAGGAGAGGACTCTTTAAAGTAGAGACACCACATACTGATATACACCTGAACATCAGCAGGAGAGGACTCTTTAAAGTAGAGACACTACATACTGATATACACCTGAACATCAGCAGGAGAGGACTCTTTAAAGTAGAGACACTACATACTGATATACACCTGAACATCAGCAGGAGAGGACTCTTTAAAGTAGAGACACTACATACTGATATACACCTGAACATCAGCAGGAGAGGACTCTTTAAAGTAGAGACACTACATACTGATATACACCTGAACATCAGCAGGAGCTTGATTTTTTTTTCATCAAATAACCCAAGTCAGTACTTCCATAAAAAATCTGCTGATTTAATATCATTAAGTATACCATCTGTGCACACATTCACATTCCATATGCTTACTTTCTTTATTGGTCAATAAATACAAGTCAGAACTTCCACTGAAAATCTGCTGATTTTACTCCCATAAATCTCCTCCAATCGAAGCTCGTTTTCTTCATTTGTTAAACAAATAAAAAACCAAGTCAGAACCTCCATCAAAAATCTGCTGATTTAACTCTCATAAACATGTCATTTCTTCAGAGCCTGACACATTTGAAAAAAACAACTCAAACTAGCTGATGAATGACTTTAAATTATTAAAGGGGCCCCATTCTGCTCATAGTCCGCTTCATATCAGTATGTAGTGTCTCTACTTTAAAGAGTCCTCTCCTGCTGATGTTCAGGTGTATATCAGTATGTAGTGTCTCTACTTTAAAGAGTCCTCTCCTGCTGATGTTCAGGTGTATATCAGTATGTAGTGTCTCTACTTTAAAGAGTCCTCTCCTGCTGATGTTCAGGTGTATATCAGTATGTAGTGTCTCTACTTTAAAGAGTCCTCTCCTGCTGATGTCCAGGTGTATATCAGTATGTAGTGTCTCTACTTTAAAGAGTCCTCTCCTGCTGATGTTCAGGTGTATATCAGTCTGTAGTGTCTCTACTTTAAAGAGTCCTCTCCTGCTGATGTTCAGGTGTAAATCAGTATGTAGTGTCTCTACTTTAAAGAGTCCAATAGGAGCGCAAGTGTTCCGTAGATGTCACCATGTTCTGTAACTCTGGGATTTTAGCCTTTGCAGACCATTGACATGCACACAAAGCTATGTAACACCCTACCGGAAATGGAAAAATCCCCCAAAGCATTATAGGGCCTCCTAAATCAAAGATATGTATCAATGCACCAATGTATTAATAGACCTCTCAAACTGAGAGGACACATGTGCCAGAACAAGACCGTCTTTCTTTTTGAAGCCTGGATTATCATCGCCATGGTAACAATTATATATGATATAATGGATAATATATACCCATTGACACCCCTGCCGAGATAGAGATGAAGAGAGAGAGAGAGAGAGAGAGAGAGAGAGAGAGAGAGAGAGAGAGAGAGAGAGAGAGAGAGAGATGAAGTGTGAAGAGTCTTCAGTGTCTTTGGGGAGCTGACAGATTTTCTCGTTCTTCCATCATCTCCTTGGCAACAGAATAATAATTAATCCACCTCTCTCTCTGTGTGTGTGTGTGTGTGTGTGTGGTGTGTGTGTGTGTGTGTGTGTGTGTGTGTGTGTGTGTGGTGTGAAGGCATCTCTGTGAATGTGGATCATGTTTTTCTGCAGTGTATGTGTGATTTTTTGGTTGCAGTCTGCGGTGATGCAATATATATTTGCTTTAAAATGTAGGGCAGCTGTTAGCGGGGAGAAAGGGAGGGATGATGCAAAGGGAGTACAAAAGGGGGAGATGGAGGGGAGACGAAGAGGGAAACTTTTTGCCACAATTTCTCTACGTGGAAGACAAAAAAATGGATGTGACTATGTTTCTGTTAAATGAAGCAGATTCTCAGAACAGCAGACGGTAAAAGCGAAAAACACATATCACTTTAACAGATATTATTACAAATTAAATAATAAACAAAAATAATAACACAAATTATTCTGATAATTATTATTATTTTTCAAAATCTATTTAAAAAATAATAAAAAATATTCAAATATTTTTAAAAAGCGAAATAAAATAAAAATTCATAAATGTATTAATTTATTTATTCGTTAAAAACTCAATACTGGAGATGACATTTAGTAGAAACACAATGGCTGCTAATACATATTGTTTTTATTATTGATTAATCTGTCGATTGATTTCCTGGATTAATCTTTGGTCTATAAAATGTGAGAAAAAAAGTAAAAAATGTGGGTCCCAGTTTCAAATTGTTGTCTTCAAAGTTGTTAAACACGGACACAGTGTGTTTGTTGTCTTGTTTTGTCATTTCAAATGCCAAAAATATTCCATTGAATATACTATAAAACAGAATCTTTGCAAGAGAAAATACTTTTAAATTAAACAAATAAACAAGACAATTAACCGCAGTAATGTGAATGGAGTACAACATGGATTAATACTGGGGCCACTTTCTGTTTAATCTATACATGCCTTTTGTATTCCAAAATAACATGACAAATCTTAAATCAGCATTTTTCTTTTACCTAATGACATTTACATATTAAAAGCCCTCTCAAACCTGCATTTAAAACAGCAAACATTTTGAAGAAACTTAATATATTTAGGGGATTTATGTGCGAGCGGAATGTAAATCACATTTTGAATCAAACCAGACAGATGTGTTGTGTTGCACTAAAGTGAAAATAAAACAATTACAGCATCAACATATCTATTGTCATGAGTCTCCCTGCATTTATCTTGATCAACTTCATGCTTTATTTTGGCAGGATTTGTGTTATTTCTGTTACGCAAGAGACAGGAATAAGGATCGGTGCAGCAGTAAATATCTTCGACATGAGGTATTCAGCTGAAACACGAGTGTGTGTAGCCTACTCCTTGTGAATGTGTGTGAATGTTAGGTCCGAGACCTAGAGTAAGGTACACTGCTCTGTATGAATGGGTGTGAAAGGGCGAATGACATGTAGTATATGTAAAGCACTTTGAGGAGTCTTAAAGACTGGATAAAGCGCTATATAACTACAGTCCATTTACCATTATAGTATTTCTACTGCTACAACTTATATAATACACATTGTAGTTTTCAGTAAAGCAACAGCAATATTCTGAGTGGTCACAATATGATTTGCCTTTTCCTGTGAAATTCTAGATATGGTTTTAAACTGGAAATCTTTCAAATTAAACAAATCCATGAAGGGGAAATCCCATTTTGTTTCCCACAATGGGGAAAGGCAGAAGAAGGCAGTTAGATTGACAGATACAGAGACAGGTAGTCAGGTATAGAGACAGAGTGTGTTTAAAGTTTCAGTGTATTTATGTCTCATGACAAAAAGCAGAACACACAGGAATGTTACTGACACTGTAAACCAAACATCATAAAATACTGTCTGTCAAACTGTCTGACTGTCTCATAACATAAAGTCCTGCATTACAAATGTACTTTCTTGCCATTTTAGGGTTTATATAGTACATCACACTTGTATACAGTGGTGCAGTGATGACACATTTTTGTAGCTGAGCCTAAAGTTAGCATCTCCCTGGTTCCCTCAACAAAAAGTCAATGGGATTTTGGAATATTTGGAAAATAATCTCTGTGTCAAACAAACGTTTATGATACTTAAATGTTTTGTTCAGCAGGATATTCTTCACATATCAACACCACTTCATGGTATTTGAAGTAAAAAGCTAACGTTAGGCTATAAAGGAACTACAGCACGGTCACATGACTTCACGTCACCACCGCTAAGCTAAAGGAGGCTAATGTTAGGCTGTAAAGGAACTACAACACGGTCACATGACTTCACGTCACCACTGCTAAGCTAAAGGCGGCTAATGTTGGGCTATAAAGGAACTACACATGGTCACATGACTTCACAACACCACCACTAAGCTAAAGGTTGCTAATGTTGGGCTATAAAGGAACTACAGCACAGTCACATGACTTCACATCACCACCGCTAAGCTAAAGGTGGCTAATGTTCGGCTATAAAGAAACTACACATGGTCACATGACTTCACAACACCACCACTAAGCTAAAGGTTGCTAATGTTGGGCTATAAAGGAACTACAGCACGGTCACATGACTTCACGTCACCACCGCTAAGCTAAAGGTGGCTAATGTTCGGCTATAAAGAAACTACACATGGTCACATGACTTCACAACACCACCACTAAGCTAAAGGCGGCTAATGTTGGGCTATAAATGAACTACACATGGTCACATGACTTCACAACACCACCACTAAGCTAAAGGTGGCTAATGTTCGGCTATAAAGAAACTACACATGGTCACATGACTTCACAACACCACCGCTAAGCTAAAGGCGGCTAATGTTGGGCTATAAAGGAACTACAGCACGGTCACATGACTTCACGTCACCACCGCTAAGCTAAAGGCGGCTAATGTTGGGCTATAAAGGAACTACAGCACGGTCACATGACTTCACGTCACCACCGCCAAGCTAAAGGTGGCTAATGTTCGGCTATAAAGAAACTACACGCGGTCACATGACTTAACGTCACCACCGCTAAGCTAAAGGCGGCTAATGTTGGGCTATAAAGGAACTACAGCACGGTCACATGGCTTCACGTCACCACCGCTAAGCTAAAGGCGGCTAATGTTGGGCTATAAAGGAACTACAGCACGGTCACATGGCTTCACGTCACCACCGCTAAGCTAAAGGCGGCTAATGTTGGGCTATAAAGAAACTACACACGGTCACATGACTTAACGTCACCACCGCCAAGCTAAAGGTGGCTAATGTTCGGCTATAAAGAAACTACAGCACGGTCACATGACTTCACGTCACCACCGCCAAGCTAAAGGTGGCTAATGTTCGGCTATAAAGGAACTACAGCACGGTCACATGACTTCACGTCACCACCGCTAAGCTAAAGGCGGCTAATGTTGGGCTATAAAGGAACTACAGCACGGTCACATGACTTCACGTCACCACCGCTAAGCTAAAGGAGGCTAATGTCGGGCTTGATGACGTTTAGTCGTGTCATTTAGACACTTGTTAGCAACCTCTGTTTTTAAATTCACCAGTAGGGTATTTACTGACGTATTTCATGTTTAATCTCTCAGCTTGTGATAAACCCAGACCTTATTTCTGGTAGGCTATCTAATCAAAAACAAATAAATAAAAAGTTGACTTTGAGACGACAGAACAGGAAGTGCCTAATTGCTGACCCATTCCTACGCAACATGTTATGTTCAGATTTTTTTTTAGTAATTTGGTTAATATTTCTCTCCAAAGACAGGTTTCTTTACATTTTCTTGTAGTACTAAACCTCCTTCAGCTGTCAGTAATGTGTGTGCTGCTGTAGACTGTCCACTCAAATAGTTGTAATTCCAATACTGTCCAAATACACACACACACACACACACACACACACACACACACCACACACACACACACACACACACACACACACACAAACACACACACACACACACGCAAGCTGCCAGTCAGCTTGTTACTCTCCACCTGCTGCTGCGTATATCTGCCCATACATCTATCACTGTGTGTGTGTGTGTGTGTGTGTGTGTGTGTGTGTGTGTGTGTGTGTGTGTGTGTGTGTGTGGTCTGAGCCAGCTGAGAGTCTGTATTTGCTCAGCAGTAATCGTCTGCTTGCTCACATGGACACAGTGTGCTGCTGTCCACACAGCCTGAGTGAGTTAGCGTGCGTGCGTGTTTGCGTGTGCATGTGTGTGTGTGTGCGCGTGTGTGTTATCTCGGTCCACTTCAGTTCAGTTTACTCTGTTTTTTATCAGAAACTGAAAAGCATCAGTTGCAGCAGATGGTTTTTACAAAGCATGCACACGCTCAACATGTCGCCTAATGTTGTTTTTTAGTTGATAATATGTCTCACTATTGGACTGTCAGATTGCTTTAAAGCCTCAAAACATACCATATATTTACGTTTTACATCATTTTGCATTAAACTAAAAGGAAAAACTTAACAAATAGTTCAGGTTCAGTTCAGGTGTATATCAGTATGTAGTGTCTCTACTTTAAAGAGTCCTCTTCTGCTGATGTTCAGGTGTATATCAGTATGTCGTGTCTCTACTTTAAAGAGTCCTCTCCTGCTGATGTTCAGGTGTATATCAGTGTGTAGTGTCTCTACTTTAAAGAGTCCTCTCCTGCTGATGTCCAGGTGTATATCAGTATGTAGTGTCTCTACTTTAAAGAGTCCTCTCCTGCTGATGTTCAGGTGTATATCAGTATGTAGTGTCTCTACTTTAAAGAGTCCTCTCCTGCTGATGTTCAGGTGTATATCAGTATGTAGTGTCTCTACTTTAAAGAGTCCTCTCCTGCTGATGTTCAGGTGTATATCAGTATGTATGTCTCTACTTTAAAGAGTCCTCTCCTGCTGATGTTCAGGTGTATATCAGTATGTATGTCTCTACTTTAAAGAGTCCTCTCCTGCTGATGTTCAGGTGTATATCAGTATGTAGTGTCTCTACTTTAAAGAGTCCTCTCCTGCTGATGTTCAGGTGTATATCAGTATGTAGTGTCTCTACTTTAAAGAGTCCTCTCCTGCTGATGTTCAGGTGTATATCAGTATGTAGTGTCTCTACTTTAAAGAGTCCTCTCCTGCTGATGTTCAGGTGTATATCAGTATGTAGTGTCTCTACTTTAAAGAGTCCTCTCCTGCTGATATTCAGGTGTTTATCAGTATGTAGTGTCTCTACTTTAAAGAGTCCTCTCCTGCTGATGTTCAGGTGTATATCAGTATGTAGTGTCTCTACTTTAAAGAGTCCTCTCCTGCTGATGTTCAGGTGTATATCAGTATGTAGTGTCTCTACTTTAAAGAGTCCTCTCCTGCTGATATTCAGGTGTTTATCAGTATGTAGTGTCTCTACTTTAAAGAGTCCTCTCCTGCTGATATTCAGGTGTTTATCAGTATGTAGTGTCTCTACTTTAAAGAGTCCTCTCCTGCTGATATTCAGGTGTATATCAGTATGTAGTGTCTCTACTTTAAAGAGTCCTCTCCTGCTGATGTTCAGGTGTATATCAGTATGTAGTGTCTCTACTTTAAAGAGTCCTCTCCTGCTGATGTTCAGGTGTATATCAGTATGTAGTGTCTCTACTTTAAAGAGTCCTCTCCTGCTGATGTTCAGGTGTATATCAGTATGTAGTGTCTCTACTTTAAAGAGTCCTCTCCTGCTGATGTTCAGGTGTATATCAGTATGTAGTGTCTCTACTTTAAAGAGTCCTCTCCTGCTGATATTCAGGTGTTTATCAGTATGTACTGTCTCCATGCTTTAATGTTCAAAAAGCTCCTTATCTTTCTCATACTGCCTGTGCCCATAAATGTGGTGTTTGGTTTGACATTGACCATTCGAATAAAAATGATTTAATCAGCCTGTTTGTTGTGTTTATCTCAACCTCTTATTTTTTAACCGCATTCTCAACTTCATACGGCATTCAGATTAAATGTATTATTCTGGATCTGTTTTCTTCCTGCAGATTAATCGAACAACCAGCCTGACCTCAAACGCCCGCTAACACAGCCGTTAGCCGTTAGCATGCTGGCTAACAGCTGACATGTACAACGAGATCTTAATCATTAACTTCTCTCCCACTCACTGATTAGTTCACGAACCTCACTGCCGGTTATAATTGCACACAGAGACAAAGAGATGGAGTATTATTAAATGTTATTAGCTGCCGTCAAATTACGACTTTACTTTCAATGATTGTTCTTTTAATTGATGATCAGCTATTTTTTGATTTGACAGCAGATACTGAGCTCGTTAGTACAGGTGAGACGGAGAGAGAGAGGGGGGGGCTGCGGGAAGCTAATTAATTTTATGTAGGAAATAATTGTCAGGAATTTCAGTGTGTGATGAAACACGACGCAATAACACACACACACACACACACACACACACACACACGCTCTTAAGTGGGTCGGGGTGTTTCATTGAACATCATCAGGCTGGCGCTGGAGGACACGTTAATTAAAGGGCAGGTCGTTAACGAACTGTTGGAACTTCTCCAGATTAAAAGCAACTCCGCATCAAAACACATCGGTTACCGCGTGGCGTTCGAGTGTCTCTCTTTACGCGTCGGCATTAAAAAGAGAGTTACAGTTAGTATGCAAAAATATTGTGAACATGTAAACTTTCCGCGGAGATTTAAGGACGCTCACGGATCGCACACCGACAAAAGGGTGGCTAGCAATGTTAATAAAAGTGTACAATTGATGGTCTCTTTATACGCCAAGTTTCATGAGCTTTGGGATATTCGTTTTTATGTATAAGTGCAGGCAAACACACGAATTCGGGAAATGTATTCAAGGACACTTTCCTTCGGACTTTAAGGTGAAACTGCGAGCCGAACCTTCACGTGCAACCTTTAAGTGTCATGGGAAACGAGACGGTATCTGCAACGGCCTTCAAGTGCTTTTGCTTTTCTCACAAGGTCTTTATAAATAAATGAACTTTGATTGATTATCCTGCTGACAAACATAAACAAAGGAGATGAAGTGAAACGGAGAGGAGAGGAAATAAGAATAGGAAGTAAGGAGAGAGGACACGGAGATAATGAACGTGAGAATATGGAGATTATGAAACGTTCAGCAGTGAACGTCTGAAAAAACAACAACGTGTGTGTGTGTGTGTGTGTGTGTGTGTATGTGTGTCTGTGTGTGTGTGTGTCTGTGTGTGTGTGTGTGTCTGTGTGTGTGTGTGTGTGTGTGGTGTGTCTGTGTGTGTGCATGTGTGTCTGTGTGTCTGTGTGTGTGGTGTGTGTGTGTGGTGTGTCTGTGTGTGTGTGTGTGTGTGTGTGTGTGTGTGTGTGTGTGTCTGTGTGTGTGTGTGTCAGACAGCTCTTTGTGTCTCTGAGAAGTGTTTCCTGTTCCCAGGAGTTCCCCAGACGATGGTGATGATAAGGCCCAGTGTTCCCAGTAACACACTCTGCACTTTCTGCTGCTGCTAAATATCACACACACACTCCAAACAACGCATTGTGTGTGTGTTGTGTGTGTGTGTGTGTGTGTGTGTGGTGTGTGTGTTGTCAGTAGTAGCATAGCATTACATCTAAAGGACAGAGTTTGGTCTCTTTCACTCTCCTCTCTTGTTTCTCCTCATCTCCTACCTCCCTTCCCTCTTTCCCTATTTCCTCTTGTCTTGCTTCCTTCACACCCTCACCCTCACACACTCGCCCCCCACCTTCCTCTCTGCGGTTCATGTGACCCAGTTTCAGGTGTTCGGTGGATTGAGCTCCAACACTTTCTTTCTCCCCCATTTTCTCTTCCTCCCTGGCCTCCTCTTTCCTCGTCTCCTTCCTCTATTCTCATCTCTCGTTTCCTTCCTCGTACACTGCACATGTAAAAGCCATGATACCATCGTTCCTAAAATAAAAACCCCCTCCT